>VUQR01036334.1:25204-35923 GCA_015108515.1 Hemichromis elongatus
AGAAAGAAACAGTGTGCCTTTTAGTGCTTAGGTTAATGGTGAGTTATTATATGAGTGACTCTGTGAACATTGCTTAATTTCCCCCTCCCTCCCTCTCTCCCCTCCCTCCCTCTCCGTCTCTCTCCTAACTGTGGTTAATAGCTATTTTAAGAGCAATATGATGTATTACTCCGGGCTCTCTCAGGGGGAAACCCAGTGTGTGTGTGTGTGTGTGTGCGCGCGCTGGGGTGCGGGGGTCTCCTGTGCTGCGTCCCTTTAAACGGCTATGGTGGTTCCACCATCACACTCGGCTCTATCCAAGCGTTTCCTCACGCGACACTTTTTCAGTTTCATTTAATAGTTTTTCTCCAATTTTAGTTCAACCCAGCGATCGTGCAGACAAATGGATAAAGATTACAGGTCACACTTGTGTCTTAAAATTTACATTATTTTATTCTCACTGAAAATAAATTTTTTAAATATTTTTTAGGCAGAAAACGTACATGTTTACACAAATGTAGGTGGTTCTTTTAGTCCTCACTTCCTTCGGGTGCTTCCTTCTCTGGTGTCCTCATCGTCAAATCCTAACAGACTTTGCTCCTCGGCTGCTCCTCTATGTGTGCAAGTTCATTTTGACTATTGGAAAAGTTATATTTAAGACTTTCTGATACATTTTTTTTATTTGATCTTTTTTTTTTAAAATTCCAATACACATTGAAAGTGAAAATGTAACGTTTGTAATGTGTGGTTGTTGGTCAGGCCGAGGTTCAGCCTTAAACCTGCATCTTTATATTTCCAACACTAAGAAGCAAATACGTTTTTAAAGTCTTGTTATTCATCATGTTCAGCCTCTAAACAGTGTGTTAACTGATGCACAGGTTAGGTGACAACATAGGGAAGAACTGTTTTCATTTTAAATCATTTGAAAACATTGCAAAGTTTAATGTTGCAGTTAAATGATTTTATAGCTTTTAACACCTGTTTTGTTTGTGGGATTTATTTGCAGAATGTCTCCTTTTAGTTGGTTCTCTATGACTTTTCTTCAGGCTTTTGCTGACACTTCTTGTGTAGTTTTCTTAACACTTCCTAAATATTTTCCACCTCTATTTTTTATGATTCGTGCAGGTCAAAGCAGAGTATAAAAAATAAATGATAATAATAGGAGTGACTTCTTGTCTGTGGCCTCTGCAGCCTACCCCACGGGCATATCAGGAAACCTCACAAGGGGCCCTAACCACAAGTCCAAACCACACTAGGGCTACTTTAGCTCCAGTGTCAGCCGGGGCCTTCAGTCTGTGCGCACCGTGGATTTAAAATGCATCTCTTTGAGCCATTCAGTACCACCTTCACTCATGCATGTATATAGTGAAACACACACATACAACTGTACACACTGGGCTCAGATGCATTGTCATACAAACGGACCCAGCTGTTTGTTCGCTTGGCTCTACTCAACACGTCTGGAGGCTCAGAGGTGGCCCCCAGTGTGCTCAGTGCAGGGTGAAGAGAGCCAGGGAGCATCCCGAGGTCTGGGGAGCTTTTAGCGTATTATGAGCCTAGGTGTGGCTATGAGTACGCGCATGCCTACAGCACATGCAGCCACGTCTGTGACAATTGTGTTTTACAGTAAAAGTGTTTACAGCTTGCGTATGCGTGTGTGTGCATCCGTCTGATCAGGCTTTAATGACGGCTGCAGCCCCAGTCCCAGCCTTAGTAATGAATGAGCTATTACCTAATGAAATTTGAAGAATGCTTGGCAGCGGCAGGGCCGAGTTGGCGCCGTGCACCAGGAGACGGTTCCAACACACAGCAGAGATGCCATCGTGTTTGGGACTGGCGTTTGTCGTTATGCGAGACGCGGGCCAATGTGTGCTCTGCCCTGATTGTTTGAGTATACTATCATTAGCAGGCTGGCTTTCAATGAGGCTTTCATCCCCGAGAAGTGTTTTTGAATGCTAACCAGGGTTGTGCTGGTCAAAGGCTTTCTAGCACTTCTGATGCAATTATGGGACTCCTTTTTCTCCTGCTAGACGGCAGCGCTGCAGCTTACTGTAGGTTGGCTTTCTTTTTTTATCGAGGGAACATCATATGAAACACATCCAGTAATGCACCGACAATGAAGGTTTGAGACTGCACCGTACATTTTTGGGGGAGGCGGGTCTTCTGGTTTCCTACAATGTGATGATGGTTTTACAAAGTAAGTCTCCCTGGTGTGCACACTTTACATTCACATTCTTCCATGTTTGCTTTAAAAGGGCCTTTAATGTTTTCCACAACTGCTCCACAACGTGTGTGTGTGTGTGTGCGTGTGTGTGTGTGTGTGTGTGTGTGTGCGTGTGTGTGTGTGTGTGTGTGTGTGTGTGCGTGTGTGTGTGTGTGTGTGTGCGTGTGCAGTCGTTCACGCACATCCACATTAAAGAGTGATTGCATACACTGAGCATATTGACAAAAGAGACATTGCACGCACACACACACAGAAATGCCACACACATACACATGGAGGAAACCTTTTACTCACAATCTCCGTCTCACACCCTCATTCACTCTCTCTCACACACACACACACACACACACACGTGCGGTGAGCACAGTGTATGTCACAGTAAAAGTTTGCTTACTTTGTCAATGTCATCATACTGCCCTCTTTTGTCAGCAAAAGTCAGAGAATGTGAGAGAAGATCTTTTCTTCTCCTTTGTGTCCCTGTCAAACTCATTCTACTGCAGCTGTCCTCTCGTCTCCACAGATCAGTCCAACCGGATTTATTTATTTGTCTAATTTATCATCTTTTCTGCAGTAATCACAAGCACGCACTAAAAGTGGAAACCAAAAGAAAACTGCAAATTAACATGCAAATGGTAGCGCACGAACTGACCTTGCTCTCCTTAATTTAAATGTATCCCTGGCTATATCACACAACCCTGTAAGTGTTAATCAATAGTGTATTGAATTTTTACACCCAGTAGCTAACCTTAGTGCTCAGCCAGCAGAGTCCTGGTGTCACCTGTTCATTTCAAGTCAATCAAGGGCTCCGTACGCATGTCAGAAACAGACTGTAGGCATGGGGACGTTCAAAATCACACCCTTATGATCTACAAGAGATCCTTTTGTGGTCGAACGTAAAGAAAGAGCAACAAGGACGTCGGTGCACCAGGGCCACAACGTTCAGCTACAACAGGTGCAGTTTATGGAAATTTACATTTCATACACAGCTTGTTTACATGAAGAAAAGAGGTGGACGAGAGCTCAGAGGAAGAGTTGCTCTAATTTATAATCAATCACAGATTTATTCAGGTGTGTAAGCCGAGCACTGATCTCAGCTCGCAACAGGAGGAGAATCACTCATCAATAAAAAATCCTTCTAAGGACAAAACACCGCTGAAAGAACTGGCCCGTGTGTGTGTTCAGCTCTATATGCAGTATTTATTTAACCCTTTTGTGCAGTGAAAGCAAATATGTCAACTATACATGGACACCTTCATTAAATGTGGTCATTATGAACCCTTAAAATTCTGCCATCAGTGTTCAAACACATTACAAATGTACACATGGATGATTGTTACAGGCATTATTTCTGGTTTAAGTTAGTAGTAAAAAAAAAAGTCTTTATTTTCTTTTTTTTTTAATATTAGAATTTTTTTTTTACTTTTTATTATTTATTTCCTTTTGTGAAACATTATTATTAAATATGATTTATGTTTATGTGCAAAAACGAATAAATAAATGAAACAAATGTAATGAAATTGAATGAATTAAATCCAGTTCATCTTTGTTGTCATTATTAAATATCTGAGTACAATAAAAACACATAATGTTTCTTGGTACAAATTAAAAATACTGCAAGTTGAAATTTTATTCATAATTAATCTTAACTGTTAAAAAAAAAAGCAGAGCATTAAAAAAATAATTGCAAAAAACACATTCCAAGGTTGATGATTATTTTTTAGTAATTTGCAAATAATGTGAATGAATAAAGGAGTTTGTGGTAAACTATCTGTTGTCTTGCCACAGCACTAAACGCGCTGACATTTGAAGACTGCAGCATTCAAACTGGGTCTGCTCCTCAGACTGGGGACTTGTTTCATAGAGAACAGCTCCTCTAGTGGACACATCAGGTACTCCCTGTCACTCTCAACACAGCTCTGCCTCTCAAAGAAGTGTCAATGCTGTTCTGAGTAATTTTCACATGTATTACTTTCACTGGGAGAGAGAGAGAGCAAGTGCTGGATTAGAGCCTATAATCCAGCTAAACTGGCATCAATCAGCAGAAGCGTTAAACCAGTCAAAGCAGCCGCGGCAGTGATTGACAGCTGCTGGAGAGGAGGAGAGGTGACAGCTGAGAGGCCGGCGGAGATGTGCTGTTCCCTCCATATAATACGGGGGTCATTACGACTTGTGGGAAATATTTTGATCCAGACACGTAATCATGTGAGGTGTTACAATCCCACAGTTTTATCTGCAGTCCTTCAGGGGTCCCTGCAAGTTCACAATCCTCTTACTGGTCATCGGTTCCCAGTCTGCTAATACCATGCAAAATCCAGCCCATGTTGCTTTATCCACTTAGGAGCACAATGACCCCAATGAGCTGGGCGCTGGGATTATACTGACTACATCAAACGGAGAGAGAGAAGCGAGTGAGCGGTGGCCGCAGACGGCGAACAATCCGATCAGATCGGATTATGAGAACATTTAAAAGGTGTAAAATGTCACGCCTATTTCACCTGGTGGGAAGTTCATGTTTTATCAGCTTACTTTTGTTTTCGGTCTACTTTTTAACTCCTCTTAAATGCATTTAAATCCCATAGCAAGTAAGGGAATTTAATATATACATAGCATGACAATTAGCCATCTGATAATCGAACACCAAAGTGACATTTACCAAGTAAAAGGAAAAAATATGAAAGAATGTGTAATTTGGCAGGAACCAGATCACAACCCTGAATAGACTTTACTAAGGAACAATTTAACCGGCGTGTAGATTCGCTTAATTTCTATTTTTACACACGCTGTAAATAATCGCTGTATCTCAGCCTTTTATATGTTCATATGCCTGCGTTCTTTCCTTCCTGTAGTTTTGCTCTTTGTTGTCTCTGAGCACATTGTGAGCTGCTGAGACGTGGAGTCAGATGCCTCGTGTGTGTGAGTGCATGCATTCACATGCCTGGCTTTGGCAGCCTCTTTCATCTATACGTCCTCATCTATAGAAGGACAAACTGTTAAATGTGTACAGTAAAAACTGCAAAATGTTTTTGTGCAAGCTAGCAGTTGTTTTTGATGAAAACAGTGTCTATTGAACTAAAAGGAAAAAAGTCCCACTAATGGTTAAATTAAGTTAAATTTAATTTCTGGCAGATAATTTAAAACGATCCCTGAATGGTTTGATTTAGTGGTTCAGAAGTGGCTGGCTCAATGAATTCACATGCATAAAGGCTCTATCAACTCTGAGCACACGGTGTCCAAGCAGCTCAGTCACATCTCCTTGGTTCATAATCATGTCTCATCAATAGAAAGCTAAAAGTCTTACTGACTTTTACCAAGGCATGAACATCCTGTCGCACAACTGGACCCTCACAACATGATACATTTGCTAACACTAGCATCTTCTGAGGCCACAGCCTTGTATAGATGCTGATGCTTGGATTCAGAGAAAGATGCTCCACAAACATTTTCCTCTCACTGAGGCTGTCTTTGTGTCACCCTACTCAGGGAGCATCACGGATGGTGATGAAACACACTCAGGCCTCTGAGAAATAATCTGAAGAGCTCAGAGAAGATCCTCCAAGGATCAGCTAATGAGCCCCTCCACAGTCCACTTTTTCTTTCTCTATTAGTCCTCATAATTCGTGAAGGCGGGACGTCTCCGGTGTCATATGGAACTGGAGCATTCGTACGCTGTCGTGTGTGGTGGGCGACGTCCCTCGCAGGGAACCACGCTCTGGACACGGAGCCCTCTGCCACCAGTGCCCGCTACAGACAAAAGGGGCCTCCTCTCCTGTCAAGATAATGCCACAGTCGCTATTGTAAAGTCACAAGGCTATTGTGTAGTCAGCTTCTCTTGCTGTTTTGCAGAAGCCCACATACAGAGACACACTCCAGCACAGGCGCACCAAAAGGCAACAGAGGATTGTGACAGAATTGGACGCTTGTACTCCTCTGAAGACGCTGCTCTGGAGGAAAATAAAGGACGGGACTTTTGGGGATGGGGAGGGGGAGCGTTTCAAAAACACTTCTGAACACCCAGATCAAAGGCAGCAGCGAAAAAGAAAAGCATGTGCGCGGAGAGGGGAAAAACAAAATCACAAATAGTGAGTAAACAAGGTGGAATGGAGTGAGTGGCAGAGCAAAGCAGGGGAAAGGAGGCTGTCATAGTATCTTAACCACGTCCAAAGGTGTCTCCTCTCGCTGCACACACCAGTCCAGGTTATCACACAGCGCAATTGACTTTTCTCTTGGTGTTGCAGAAGGACAGCAGGTGTTTGTGCGTTGCAGCAAGGCAGCTGCAGCAGAGTGAGGAGATAACAACCAGAAAAACAAGCCCTCCTCCTCCTCCTCCTCTTCCTCCTCCGCTACCTCCTCATCTTTTTGTTTTTTGTGACTGGTGGTTTCTCAGGACGGCGACAGGCACACAGCGTCGTTTCTCTTTCTTTCAGCAGAGCGGCAGAGAAAAGGTCACCTTAGGAAACTTGGTAACCCCGCCCCACTTCTACAGAAGTTTGTCTGAGCTCAGGCCTGTGATGAACCAGGACCATCGGCAGCTCTTCACACTTTGCTTTGTGCAGCGTCGACATTTCATCACCTTTTATTAAGGCAGAGAGCTGATGTTTTGACTGTGTGTGTGTGTGTGTGTGTGTGTGTGAGTGAGGTTGATGACTCATTTTCTTTAAACTGTATCCTCTACTTTGCCTTTTAGTTTTATATCACACACATGTTGCAGCCTGATTTTCCAGCTTAGGTTATAAAGCTACATGCAGTCCCATTGTTAGTCATGACAGGGACAGCCCACACAGGTGTGTGTGCGTGCGTGGAAGCTCAGGTTTTGTATGTATATTGTGTGTAAATAAGACCAGTGGTTACTGCTGATCAGTTGTGTGCAGTGAACAAAGACATGGCTCACAGATGAAGTAAAGGTGTTTATAAAACATGTGAGTGATGATGAAAACAAGTCAGTAGTGCAGTGGTGGTTTTAACGTGATCGTCCTTTTAAAGGAGGACCTAAGCTTGAGGTTGGAACGTTCGTTTACTGAGATATTCACTCTAGCTCTGTTTAAGGGGATCGACTTTATTTTGGTACAACTGTCATCAATTCATTTCCTGTGAGAGGTAACAAAGTCCAAACTCTGTGTAGATGACATGTTCAAGTCAAGTTGAACTGATGTTTGTATTTCCTTGTTAGCTTAGCACAAAGTTTTCTTTTTACTCTCATACACATGTACAGGACATTTCAGATACTCGACTTTATCGGGTTACTTGAGTAAAGCAGGTAAAGCTTCTACCTAACATGTACCACATGTATTTGCCTTCTCTTTTTGCCACCTCTACACTGAAAGGTTTTCTCTCTTTTTTACTTACACTTTTTCAACAAGTCGTTCCACACAACTGTAAGGCTTAAGAAACCACACCTTCTAATGTCTGATGAGCATTCGCTCGCCAGGAAGTTGACCCGGGATCCCGCCCACTTCCTGTTGCTGGTGGACTACATGGGCTGCTGTTGGAGGATTTTAGGGCCTCAGAATGAGTGTGTGTGTTTCTGTGCACTGGTTTAAATCAGACTCACATATGTAACAGTGTAAACTCTGTCTGAAACCAGTCCTAACGAGATTTGGTGTGTCGTTTAATGATATTTAATATTCTCTGAATGTTCTCTGTGCTCGCTGATAGAATTACTCCCAGATTCCACTTCTGATCACAGATTGGAGGCCACAATAACACATCATGAATGCAGCTTGCTAATAACCAGATGCTGCAAAAACACTGCTCACATAGTTGAGCCACGTGCCGATCTGATGGCAGCTTCTTAGGGGCAAATCATCTTAATAGAGCGGCGTGTAAATTGACCAGGAACAGCAACGACACACATTCCCTTATGAGCGTGTAATTCTCCCGGTACAGAAAAAGAGGAGAGAAGCAAAGTGCACACACACACACACACACACACACACACACACACACACACCTACATGGCAGATTAACAGCCGCTGGTCTCTACATGTGGCACAAAATGCGTTTGTTAGGCAAGGCTAATAAACTTACTCTTTCTTTATTTTTATTTTTATTTGGGGGGCGGGGCATTATCTGGCTGATAAAATTCAGCCTAACTGATATGTCCTCGTCTTTTCTTCCTCACAGCAAAGGCAGTTCAATTATTCATTGTCTTCAGAGAGATGTTCTATAAGCCACGAAGCCTTAACACACACTGTCACAGTTAATGGAACGAGCAATCAAACATTTTACAGAAAACCAAATATGCAGATGTGTCTGCTGCAATTTAGGCAGACATATTTAAATGTGAGGAATCTGAGGGGGGGGCAAAATGATCCTGGGAAAAATGGAACCAGACATTAGATGAATATTCGCCCATTGTTCTGAGTGAAGTCGCCACCTACTTCAGAGGATCGCAAAAGGAAATAAGTCAAGCTCCTCTGAGTGCGGGGTGTGGCACGCAGGCATTAAGTGGCGTAATTAATAGCGTTCTCACATATCTGGCAAAGTTATTAGGGTGCAGGGGAGAGAGAGAGGCGCCTTAAGAGGCTCTCAAATTGCACTCCAAGATTTGTCACTTACAGGAGCCGTTTAATAGCTCGTTTGAAACTGTTGACCTCAGTTAACAGAACAAGCCCATTTGAGCTCTTAGTGAATTAGTTCAGATTTAAATGGGCTAAGTGAAATCCCACACTCCTGTGCAAACACACACACACACACACACAGAGCTTAAACATCACCAGTCAACACTGGTTATTTTACCCAGCAGTGCAGCTTGATTTCATTAAAGAATAATTGCTTTGAAAGAACACAGAACATTCTGACATTTAGCTTCTCTTCACTGCTAATTTCATCTGTTTTCTTCTCTCGCGTCACCTGCAGACAATCGTAACATATAGGAGAAAATGAAGGGAAATGGTCCAATGTTGAAAATGACATGAAACTATCAGCAAATGTCAGCGTAAGGGGGAAACGCAACCCAATATGATGAACCACTGGAGGAAATATTTACCAATCTAAAAATTCATATGGTAAATGTTAGACGGGAAAGACGGTGCAGCCAATAAGATCCAATTAAAGAAACATTTTGGTGGGTTTTCACAGGAATGCCAGCAACCAATGGAGATATCAGCGCATAAATTATCTGCGGCCGACTTAATTACACGCGAGCGGAGCGAAGAGCAGACAAAAAGAGAGCGATGTGGGCAAACAGGAGGAGGAATGGAGGTGCGCACAGTCTATTCTTTCTGATAACTCCAAAGTTAAAAGAAAAACTCACCCTGCTGCAGGCTGCTCCATCTGTCTCTGCCACGCACGCACACACACGCACACACACACAGACACACACACTCACGCACACACACAGACACACTCCTCAGTCAGCTCTGCAGTCCAGCAGGAGCAGGTTAAAGGTGCGTTTTCTCTTGGTTCTTACCGTCCTCCAGCCTGGAAATGTTCTCTGTTGAGAGATGCATGCTTACACACACACACTCACACACACACACTCACGCACACGAGTTAACCACAGACTAAAACCAAACTTGCGCCGAACCTAAAATCAGAAGTTTGCACGCGGCAGACACGCCAACAAAAAGCTGCCTTTCATCCTTTTTTGAATCAATTTCTTTCTTTTCTTTGCTTCTTTTTTTAGTGATGGGGTGATGGGGAGGAGGTGGGGGGAGGGGAGGCTCGTTTTATGCTTTGCACATAAATGTGATGCATAGACTCAGTGCGCTCATATCTGCCTGCATTGTACGTGGGCGGGTGTAAATCCTCATCTTCCTGTATATCCATTAGTAATGCAACACTCTAAAAATAAAGTGTGCCCCGGCGTATCTGTGCCCATGAACATGTTGCCTGTGTAATCACATTTTATAGACTTCTTTTTTATCTGTTGTCAGAAGAGAGAGAGGCAGAGATGGAGGGGAGTTTTGCGCTTGCTGCAGCTCTGCGTGGCTTTACCGATGCCCGTGATAGGCCGATCGTCCACGCCGGGGTTCTTACCTTTTTACCAAAAAATAGCATCATACCAGCAGGATGGCTCATATGGCGAAAGGTGAGATAAGGCCCCGTTTTTTTCTTTACCGATTGCTCCTCCATCCACTCGTCTTCTTCTCTGCTGCACTGACACAAATCAGCATGCTTAGAATAAACTGCATATGTTATCAGCTCCTTGGAAAGCAAGGGGAGAGGAGACAGAGAGAGGGAAGACTTCTATCACTTAATGAAAAATAGCTTCCCTTTTGGACAGAACTTCATAGGGCTGCAATCAAGCCCTGGCCCCCACTTCTTGACGTGCAATCGAGGCAAATCAAGTCAGCATCTATTAATAATATTTCCCTGGCTCCTTTCATTCCAGCGCGTGTCCTACCACTGTCAGCGCTGTGATGGAGCACTGCCTTTATCTCCACCCCAGCCTGCTCTGTCACAGTGATAAACAATTCTAACAAGAATCAGAATAAAGATCTCCCCAGTAGACTCCCAGAGATAGAGGGGGCCCTTTTTTCTCATTTTCTAGACGGCAAAATTTAATCTAGTCCCCC
>VUQR01036335.1:5659-17451 GCA_015108515.1 Hemichromis elongatus
TAGTTATGCTGCAAAAGACGTAGGCTGCCGGGGGATTCCCATGATGCATTGAGTTTTCCTTTCCAGTCACCTTTCTCACTCACTGTGTTAATAGACCTCTCTGCATTGAATCATACCTGTTACTAATCTCTGTCTCTCTTCCACAGCATGTCTTTATCCCGTTCTTTTCTTCTCTCACCCCAACCGGTTGCAGCAGATGGCCCCGCCCCTCCCTGAGCCTGGTGCTGCCGGAGGTTTCTTCTTGTTAAAATGGAGTTTTTCGTTCCCATCGTCGCCAAAGTGCTTGCTCATAGGGGGTCATATGATTGTTGGGTTTTTCTCTTTATGCATTATTGTGTCACTGGTATGATTGTCAGCATGTGTGCCTGCTCAGGGCGGCCTCAGGTGCATCTTGTTTCCACTGATCATCCGTCAGATGTGGAGTTCACATGGGGTAAATTCAGTCAAATGGACATTATTTTGAAAGGCACACACTTGTCTCTATATACAGTAGTTGGCAGCGTAATTAAGCACAAAGAAAGCCTTGAAGTCCAAGTAATTGTCTATAGACCACCGGAGCAGGATTGTAACGAGCACAGACCTGAGGACCAAAACTTTCTGCAGCATTAATGGACAAATTAGACACAACGAGACTGCAAGACTGTAAAAATAAAACAGGAAACAGAGGCAGACTACCTCACTGTGAGGAAAGAACACTCAGAGAAATGAGGCAGATTAGGGAGATGATGGAGGAGATACCAAGGGGGGATGCAGGAACAGTTAACAGAGATGAGACAGAGAGAGCGACTGAGAGAGCAAGGACGTGGACGGATGCAGATTTCAGTCAAGCTTGATATTTGATTTTGGAGTAGGCACTTTTTTCTTGGTTGAGACCTTTTGAGCCCATGGCGATGTAAAACTTGCTTTGCTGTGGGCCGTGATGCTGCAGCTTCCTGTTCATGGCAGGCTTAACCTTGAGTTGTTCCTGAACATCAATTTTACTTTTTAATGTGGGTATGTGCCTATCTGGTGAATGTGCTCAAACTAATTAAGATTTCACGTAAACTTAAAACACCACCTATTAAAAAATTTAGATGTATGTATCTGAGATTCATCCATCCATCCATTCGCTTCCGCTTATCCTTTTCAGGGTGGCGGGGGGCGCTGAAGCCTATCCTAGCTGGTGGGGTACACCCTGGACAGGTCGCCATTCTGTCAACTGTTCCGATACTCCTGACACATAACACATCAAGTTCACCAGCGAGGAAAATGACAGGCTAGTCTTCTTAGACTGTGAGCTCTCCAACAGTAATGGGGGTTGCTTGGATGAGAGACGAAACATTTGTCCCAGTGGAAACGTTACGTCCAGATGAACCGACTTTGTGGGATTTCCTTACCTGGATGATTGAGCATGCATCAAGACAATACACTTGAAAATTATTTTAATATCACTATTAAAGCTAAAATGCGTTGTAGTGCAATACTATAATGGAAAACCAAATTTTAAAAAAAGATTAAGAATTTGGAGAACACTTACAGTATCATTAAAATATTACATTTTCACTCAGGTGCCATTTTCAGAGATGTGTGTCATTGTTTCCCTTGAAACACAAAGTCTTGTTATGTGTCCCTGACAGCCACGAGATCTGCACCACATGGGCTCTCTCCCCCTCACAGCAATACTGCCTCATGTCTTATAGGGTGACTCAAGCACAATAAACCACAAAATAACAGACAAATTGGGGAAGATGGAGGAAAGAGATGATGAGGGAAAAGTTTGGCTGGGAAAGACAAAAACGAGTGGGAGGGGCAAACAGACAACATAGAGGTGCATGACGAGGCATCAGTAAAACAAGAAAAGAGGAAGATATGTTTTGTCTATTGACGGGTAAAGACCAGGTGAAACACAATCAGTTTGTCTAACTTTGAACTGTTACAGACAAGGTAAGATTTAAAACAAAGGCAAATTCAATAAAACCAAAGAGAAAAGAAATCTCCAGGACCGTTTAGCTGGACCTGGTTTATCAAAACTAAACTTAATGTTTTAGTTGAATGAGTGATAGTGGGAATTTGCATAAATTCATCATAACTATAATGAATTAATAATACTATAATATAACAGGTGTCTCACAGAGGGAAGAGCAAAACACCCAGCACTTTTTATTTTTTGTAATGATGTCAGTAAATAAATGAAGGGCTCTGTACCTCAGATACACCATATTGCTAAAAGTATTCCTTCTTCTGCCTTCATACAAACTTACGCGATATCCCATTCTTAATCCACAGGCCTCCCCTTTGCAGCTACAACAGCTTCAACACTTCTTGGGAAGCTTTTGGAGGTTTAGGAGTGTCTTTCCGATCATTTTATTTTTACCATTCTTTCACATTTGTAAGGCCAGAGGCTGATGTTGGACGAGAAGGCCTGGCTTGCAGTCTCCACTCGAATTCTTCCCAAAGGTGTTCGATTGAATTGAGGACATGACTCTGTACAGGCTACTCAAGTTCCTCCACACCAAACTCACCCGTCCATGTCTTTATGGACATTCCTTTGTGCACTGATGCACAGTCATGTTGGAACAGGAAGCTGTATCCCCAAATTCGTCCCATAAAGTTGGGAGGATGAAATGACCCAAAATGTCTTGGTATGCTGAAACATTAAGAGCCCGAACCCGAGGCTACACTTGGCACAATGCAGTCAGCTAGTACTGTTGTCCTGGCAACCGTCAAACACAGATTCACTGATTGGACTGCCAGATGGATAAGTGTCACTCTACAGAACATCTCTTGACTGCTCAGCAGCAGTGAGCTTCTCATCACAGCATCAGACCCTTTGTATTGCATGGAAACCCATTCATTAGGCTTTCTAAGCACTGTTCTTGAGCTAATCCGAAGGCCACACGAGGTTTGGAGGTCTGTAGTGGTTGACTCTGCAGAAAGTTGGTGACTTCTGTGCATTTATGTGCCTCTCTCCGATTCTACGCGGCATATCACTTCTCAGCCGAGTTTGTGCCATTCACAGTCACTTCTACATAACAGTGAAAGTTGACTGTGGAATATTTAGTAGTGAGGAAATTCCACAGGTGGATTTGTTACACAGGTGGTATCCTATCATGGTACTGCACTGGAAACCCATTCTTTCGCAAATGTATGTAGAAACAGTGTGCTAGCCTAGGTGCTTGATTTTATCCAGCTGTGCTGTGTACCAACACACCACCTGTACAATAGGATTACATCGACCTGAGGCATTACTTCCTCTGCTGCCCTTAAATGAATGATTGTGAATAAGAGGAGTTTTCATCTGTAGTAACACCTTTGTCATTCTTACAGACAAGAGAAACTTTGCTTCCTTTCACATAAGCTTATTAAAAGTCACTTCGTTGGTATGTTTGTCAAAACCCTCCTTAAACCCAGATTAAGATGTTCAAGATTAAACACAAGCATGGAGATATTTGTTAATAGGATTATTTACAACGATTAATTTGACTAATATTTCCATTGCATGGTTGAATGATGGTCACAGTTGTTCTTTTATAGCACAACTTTATAGAGACCATGCAGAGAATTAGTCAACTGACTTTAATTGATAGATTTTTAATTTCATTTAATTTAATGTTAGTGCAGTGAGTTCAGATGTCTGTTGTTTATTTAGTTCCTGGGATTATGCTGTGTGAACCAGCTCTTCACAGAGTGAAAAAACAACACAAAACATTGCAACATTTTAAACTGGCCTGTAGATACAAGCCAAAGTGGCACCGAGGCACATCCAAGCCAAACGACGTCAGTCAATCATTTGAACCGAGAAAGAAAATTCCCTGTGATCCTCCAGCTTTCCTCACTGCTCAGTTTAGAGTGGAGGAAATCATTATTTGATCCACTGCTAAGATTTTCAGTTTGCTCCCTTACAAAGAAACCAACATTCCAACAACATTACATAAAAGTTAATTACATGTCACTGAGCAAAAGAAGTATTTGATCCCCAACCAAAAACACGACTTAGTGCTTGGTGGAGGAACCTTCGTTGGCAAGCACAGTGGTAAGAGGTCTGCTGTAGCTGGTCAACAGGTTTGCACACACGTCAGGAGGGATTCAGGTCCACTCCTCTTTACTGGAACTCTGAATCATTCAGTGTCTCGGGTGTTGCTTGGTACCTCCAAGTTTCAGTTTCCTCCATGTTGGATGGTTCTATAGGACCAAGGTCTGCAGACTGGCTAGGCCACCCAATGACCAGGAAGTGCTTCTTCTTTAGGTTCTACTTGGATGTAGATGAGAGAAGATCCATCCACAACCCATCTGTAGTGTTCTGACTGAGGGAAGGACTTTCTTTTGATAAAGTTAAAGTTATGGATCCCTATTTTAAAGGGAAAGAGTTCCCATAGGAAAGATCTTTTCCCCCCCATCTCATTTCCAGCCATTTTAATAACTAACCCTTCTCTAAAGCCAGCCAAGATGACTTTGTCTCTAACCCGACTTAAATCTTAGTGACAAAGGACAGTGGCTCCAATGTACACCGACAAATGACGTACTGGTATTTGATTTGAAAGTACTGCTAAACTTTCCTGGTATCCCGCCACACCCCTTGAGCCTGTTAATCATTGTAGTTTGAATTCTTCCAATAATGTAAAAAGCTATGCTTCTGCTGCTCTGACACATATCCTACACATTCCTTCATCACTGAGGGGAAACGGGGTGGCTGAGGGACAGATAACTCTGGCTTATGACTACCTAAGAAATCATCCACCTTTACTCTCTGGACAAAAGCATTCAGTCCTAACTGCTCAACCCTTTGCGTTCTACTCTTTTCAAGTTTTTTTGTTTGGTTTTTCTTTTTCCTGCGAGGTTGTAGTTTGATAGAAATACTCCTAATCCCACATATTTCTCTATATCCTGAATCTCATCCCCATGGTGGAGATGTTGCCAGAGCAATGTGCAGACTTTCTTGATTATCTGCTGACTGAATTTACCACAAATATGGCTTAAAAAGCAAAAACAAAAAAAAGGCAAGACCCCGTTTTTTTGAGTAGATTTAATAAAAAAAATGGTGAAATATGCAGACGATCCATCACAGGCTGTCAGAATGGGCCTCTCTTCTGCTCCCTCTCCTGCCTGCAGCTAGCACGTTTTACATGTGGAATCTGAGGATGATGAATGGAGCTGGAAGCTGTGAGGAAAACTCCCCTGTCACGCCCACGCGTCTTTATCCGTGCTCCTCATCGTCGCACCGCTATCGTTAAAGTCGTTGAAGCCGGGTCACGCTGGCTTTTTCTTTGTACTATTTAAAATTTTGCATTTTACGTTTGCTGACATTTGGATGTACATGGCGACAGTTTAAAAGTCACTGTAAAATCTGTAGCTTTCACCAGCAGAAACAGCAGGTGTTAACAGTAAGTTAATATGCCAATAATGTTTTACACATTTTGTTTTTTAATATTTGCACACCCTGAAAGGGAAATTCTGGTATTATTTCAATCCACTGGATACACGACGTAGTCCGACGTCTTCATGTTAGCTTCCTCTGATTGATTTGTGCACGAATAAAGTTGCATTTGTTTAGCACTTTAATAGTCTTACTGACCATTCAATGAATTTTACATGCAAAGCAACATAGATCAACATCAGTACTCTGTTGTGTACATTATAATCACTTTACATCTCATATCTACATATCAATTGTAACAACTGTTACAATTTAGAGTAGCCAGTCGAATGTGTGTCTATGTTAGCTGGAGGAAACCACACACACACACACACACAGGAAGAGAATGCAATTCAATGTCTCGTCATAGTAAGTCAGATTTCCCCTCTGGGGCATTTTCTGGACAACTAGTATGTACAAAATGCAACATGGATCTCTAAAGGTTTGCATTATGCCATCTACTGTCAGTCAGTTCAGCTTAGTTAAGTGCAATTGGGCAAAATTGTGAGTGAGCCCACTCCCTTGGAGGAGAAGCAACCCCACACATGAATGGTCTCAGGATGCTTCACTGCTGGAGTGACACAGGACTGATGGTAGCGCTCACCTTTTCTTTTCCAGACAAGCCTTTTTCCAGATGCCCCAAACAATCGGAAAGAGGCTTCATGGGAGAATATGACTTTGGCCCGGTCCTCAGCAGTCCAATCACCAGACTTTCTGCAGAAGATCAATCTGTGCCTGATGTTTTTTGGAGAGAAGTGGCTTCTTTGCTGCCCTTCTTGACACCAGGCCATCCTCCAACAGTCTTCGCCTCACCGTGCGTGCAGATGCACTCACACCTGCCTGCTGCCATTCCTGAGCAAGCTCTGCACTGGTGGCACTCCGATCCCACAGCTGAATCCTCTTTAGGAGACGATCCTGGCGCTTGCTGGACTTTCTTGGATGCCCTGAAGCCTTCTTAACAAGAATTGAACCTCTTTCCTTGAAGTTCTTCATGATCCTATAAATTGTTGTGTGGTGGGCGTGGCCTGCTGTGTCGTGCAGGGAAGGCGGACGCACCTGCACGGCATCCGCAATCATGCCCCGCCACCTTAAGTGTTTGCACCGGGTCCTGTGTGTGTTGTTGTTGTTGTGTTGAGCTGGCAGCGGGAGAGCTGCTGATCTGAATGTGTTAACAGCAACCGGGAGTGTTAATAAAAATGCTTAAAGGAGTAAACATGTCGCCGGGTCTGCCGTGGTCGTTTACATGTTGATTTAGGTGCAATCTTAGTAGCCACAATATCCTTGCCTGTGAAGCCATTTTTATGCAATGCAATGATGGCTGCACGCATTTCATTGCAGGTCACCATGGTTACCAATGGAAGAACAATGATTTCAAGCATCACCCTCCTTTTAACATGTCAGGTCTGCCATTCTAATCCAATCAGCCTGACATAATGATCTCCAGCCTTGTGCTCGTCAACTTTCTCACCTGAGTTAACAAGACGATTACTGAGATGATCTCAGCAGGTCCTTTAATGACAGCAGTGGAATGCAGTGGAAAGGTTGTTTTGGGATTAAGTTCATTTTCATGGCAAAGAAGGACTACGCAGTTCATCTGATCACTCTTCATAACATTATGGAGTATATGCGAATTGCTATTATACAAACTTATGCAGCAACTTTTCCAGTTTCCAATATTTATGTCAATCTCAAAACTTTTGGCCATGACTGTACAGTCATTATGTCAGCCATATTAAAGTCACCTGGAATTATATGAACACCGTCGGGGTGGGTCTGCTGAAACAGATGTCTGATGCTGGTCACCGATGTCTATGAGGCCCTGGCAGGTGTAGTTCATTTTGAAAGCAGAAGTGATAGTGCATAAAGAAATGAGAAGAACGTACAAAATAAGCAAACTAAACAGAAGAAAGGAGTACTGAGATGGACAGCTGTAAGCCATCGCAACAGTGAGCGCCACCATCTTGAACTGTTCATTTTCTATTGATCTGTTTCCAGCATCTCCTGTAAATTCTGCAACAACAGGCTCTGTGATTTAGGATGGTTACCATTTATTTGTTCATCTTTCTGCTGCTTTTTAGTGCCTCATATTTACTGTAAATGTCTTAGCTAATCACATTTGTAAAGTTTGAGCTGATACTAGCTAAGAATGCTGCAGCTGTGTCGTGCGGTTCCTTTGTGGACCCTTAGATCAGCTAAGCAGCTGCTGTTGGTTGTCCCTAAATGTCGGCTAAAACATAGAGGAGAGCAAGCCTTTTCAACCAGGGCCCCCAAACTTTGGAGCACGCTGCCTTTAATATTAGACAGGTATCTCCGTTCCCTGTTTTTAGGTCGCTTTTGAAAAAACTCCTTTTATCTGTAGCGTTCAGACTGTTGTGAGCTGATATGTGTATTATTATGTTTCTGTGTCAGTGTTTTTATCTTGTCTTTCATCCTTTTCTTTTCGTACAGCACTTTGGGCAAACTTTCTGTTTTTAAATGTGCTAAATAACTAAATTGGATTTGAATTGGAAATGATGCTGCAGACCTGTAAACCAAATGCACCACTGATGGAAAAAGCACCGAGTGTATATGATGGTGTTGGTGCACGTATCCTGTCGAAGAGAGGCCCAGTGACTCATGCCTTTGTTAATGAGCTGTGCTACATTTTGTTGTTGCCTGCCTTTTTAACAGAGCTGTGTGGGTTTTTTTCTTCTGCGGATGACTGTTGGATGATATCATAAAAGCAGGCTGCAGCAGATGTTTCACGTGGCATTTGGACAGGCATTTCTGTGGCTTGCTTCACACAGAACAAATCATGGGCCAGGTCTGGCTTTTGTCCTGAGGGGTGAGGTGGGTGAGAGGTGGCTTTTTCCAGCCGTGGGTCACTGTTGTCATTTACCTGTGTGGCAGTACTCCAAAGACTTGTCCTAAGCTCTTCTAATATCCTCTCTTTGTTATTTCTCCGATAATTTAGCGGCTAGACCATCGATTTAAGCGTGACAGAGGGTGTTTCATTTCTGTTGGCCGACCCCATTTTGTAAAGAAATTCACTCGCAGATCTTTGAGGTATTTTGGACGACCGCCCTGAGAAACACTTCATGCTCTAACCCTTTTTTTCTTTTTTGTTTTCTCACTTGGGCGATTGAGCACTAAGTCCAACATGTTCATATTAAGCATTTCAACACCATCTTAATAAAACCGACATTTATGGCACAGTTATTTCCACTTGTGTCAGATCAGTGAACAGTATACAATGACGGATGAAGCCTCACTGTCAGGATATGGGTGTGAAACATATTTTCAGACAGTGTCCTCTCCCTTTTTGTGCTGACTGGAGTTTGATTCTCACGGTTTGTTCCAAAGACATCGGGCTTCTAGTAACAGATGAGGAAAGTGTTAATATCCAAATCCATCTGTGATGTGTGACAGCCACGAGGAAGCTGACAGGAGAAAAAAATAGAAATGAGGTGAATATGGGGGAAGGGAAGGCCATTATATCAGCTAAAAGCTGGCCTTTTAGATTCCATGTGACTTTAAATGGATAAATTGCATATATTCAAACTAGTTATTATTGCTTTGATTGCTGAGAAACTGTCAGTCTGAAACTGGAAACACAAACCTGTGTAGGTCGGGCACATTTTGGCTGGATGGAAGACTGCTCTTAGCCAGGGAAAATACATATGGTGCCATGAGAAGGTCCTAGAGTAATGGCTGACATTTTAGAGCAGCAGCCATAGAGAAGACATCAAGTTCACGCAAGACCAATGCTATCCATCCGGTTTATGGGGGTTGGGAGAGAAACCTTCATCCTCCAAAAAGAACAGGAAGGGTCTACTGGGGTTAGCAACATCATGGGAGATGAGGGTGGATCTGGGAAAGAAACTTTACTTTCCCCAGGTCATGCAAAGCTCATTGAGTGCCAACGTGGTTATTTGGTCAGAGCATGCAAAGAAGATCATCCTGCTAGAACCCGTGGGAGGATGGATGTGCTGCAGCTGCAGAGAGGAAAGCCAATAAGTACCAGGACTTGGTCCAAGACTGCAGGGACAGAGGATGGCATGCCTGGCTATGCCCAGTTCAATTCAATTCAATTCAATTCAATATTATTTATACAGCACCAAATCACAATAAGTCATCACAAGGTGCTTTTTATTGTAAGGAAGACCCTACAATAATACATACAGAGAAAAAAACAACAACAATCATATGACCCCCTATGAGCAAGCACTTTGGCGACAGTGGGAAGAAAAAACTCCCTTTTAACAGGAAGAACCAGCAGAACCAGGCTCAGGGAGGGGCGGGGCAATCTGCTGCAACCGGTTGGGGTGAGAGAAGAAAGATGAGATAAAGACATGCTGTGGAAGAGAGACAGAGATTAATAACAGGTATGGATTTTGAATTCACTTCTGGATTTAACAGGGAGCCAATGAAGGGAAGCCAATACAGGAGAAATCTGCTCTCTCTTTCTAGTCCCTGTCAGTACTCTGGCTGCAGCATTTTGGATTAACTGAAGGCTTTTCAGGGAGTATCAGATGGGCAAAACTTCAGTATCCACGATGTACTATTGCTGTGGGATTTTTTATTACTGTTAATGTCAGGGTGCTGGGTCGTTGACCCAGCGTTTTGTGTTTAACATTATGTTTATTGTATTTGCTGATTTGATGTCTAATTTCTTCACTATTATTCCTTATTAGTATGCAGGTCACTTTCTCAGGGTTCGATATATTGGTTATGTTCTGTGTCGTTCCTTTGGTGCTTTGTTCTCCTGTCCCTGAGTTTGTGTTTATGAATTTCCTGTTTTACTTTGAAGGTCTGTGTCTGTTGCCACCGTGTTAACGTGTGTCTTCCTCTCGTCATGTGTGAATTAGAATCAGCTGTGCTCCCCTCCTGTGTGCCATTACCCAATTACCTTATGTGTGTGTATATATAGTGAGTGTCGGTGTGTGCTCGTTGCCGGCTTGTCTGTTTACCACCGTCAGTGCTGCGTTTCATGGTGTTTGTGGTCTGCGTCTCTCTGCCCTTCATGCCGTTTTGTATTATGTTAACTTACTCCTTAGTTTTCCCCAGTTTAGGTTCCTTTTGTAACTCCCATGCCTCATTGGCTGTTTTTGACCATTTTCCACCTTCCACTCGTATCATCAACCTTTTGCCTGCATCTTGGGTCCTCATCTCTACAACACCTCACGGCTTGCCCCGGCAGCCGTGACACTTAGGTCAGTGGTGAGTAGCCTTCACTAACATTATTAGCTGACTGCCGACCGTTAAACCGTTTCTCAATGCTCAAGTACGCGAGTCTCTTCCATGTGGAATGGAATTACACATGACATAAAAAATTATAAAGAATAAAAAAAAGTGACATGTTAAAACGCTTTTATTTTTATTTTAGTAAACACAAAAATCTACACCCGACAGCTGCTGACGTTTGGAAGAGAATCAAACGAATATTTAAAATATAATCTGATCATCTTTGGAGCAGCCTTCAGATCTCCATGTACAGTCGAGGCCAAAAGTTTCGAGAACGACACAAATATTAGTTTTGACAAAGTTTGCGGCTAAACTGCTTTTAGATGTTTGTCTCAGTTGTTTCTGTGATGTACTGAAATATAATAACAAGCACTTCATACGTTATCGACAATTACATGACATTTATACAAAGAGTCAGTATTTGCAGTGTTGGCCCTTCTTTTTCAGGACCTCTGCAATTCGACTGGGCATGCTCTCAATCAACTTCTGGGCCAAAGCCTGTCTGATAGCAACCCATTCTGCCATCATCACTTCTTGGAGTTTGTCAGAATTAGTGGGTTTTTGTTTGTCCACCCACCTCTTGAGGATTGACCACAAGTTCTCAATGGGATTAAGATCTGGGGAGTTTCCAGGCCATGGACCCAAAACTTCAACGTTTTGTTCCCCGAGCCACTTAGTTATCACTTTGGCCTTATGGCACGGTGCTCCATCGTGCTGGAAAATGCATTGTTCTTCACCAAACTGTTGTTGGATTGTTGGAAGAAGCTGCTGTTGGAGGCTGGTTTGGTACCATTCTTTATTCATGGCTGTGTGTTTGGGCAAAATTGTGAGTGAGCCCACTACCTTGGAGGAGAAGCAACCCCACACATGAATGGTCTCAGGATGCTTCACTGTTGGCATGACACAGGACTGATGGTAGCGCTCACCTTTTCTTCTCCGGACAAGCCTTTTTCCAGACGCCCCAAACAATCGGAAAGAGGCTTCATCGGAGAACATGACTTTGGCCCAGTCTTCAGCAGTCCATTCACCAGACTTTCTGCAGAAGATCAATCTGTCCCTGATGGATTTTTGGAGAGAAGTGGCTTCTTTGCTGCCCTTCTTGACACCAGGCCATCTTCCAACAGTCTTCGCCTCACTGTGCGTGCTGATGCGCTCACACCTGCCTGCTGCCATTCCT
>VUQR01036336.1:0-12981 GCA_015108515.1 Hemichromis elongatus
CCCCTGCCATGAGGCAGGAGATCTGCGTGCCTCACCTAGTGCGTCTTTGCAGCAGTTTTATGATCGCTCAGCACAAGAATACACAGTTGTTGATAAAAAAAAACACTGAGCATTATATAAAAAAAGCTAAAATATGGAAATTTAGTTATATAGTAAAATATAATATAGTAAAAGTGTTCGACATTTTAAAAGCGACATGCAGAGGGACAGCAATACGGTCTCACTGCATAGCATGCCAGCACCGTTAGCATAGTCATTGCGTAATCCACGGTAAGGCTCAGCGGGCTGCTGCCTCACCGCTCGTCTCTTCTTAGTATTTGAACGGTAAATGTGAAAATTCAGCGATTTTGAAAAAAAATCTAGAAATGGTGACGTTAAATGGAAAAGAACTTTAAAATACAAATCACTGAATAAATATAACCATTTAATTTATTTTTCAATTTTATATTTCCATGATGACAGGTGAGGCATGGCCTCACCTGCCTCCCCGGACTGCACGTCACTGCTTATACCTTACCTTACTGAACGGGATGCAAAGGCCTCATGCGGCTAGGTCCTGTTTTCTGACCTTTCAAAATTGTCCACTGTAAAGATGAATTCAAACCTTTTATAATTCCTATGTCCACATCTGATCTTTTACAGTGAAAATCAGCAGCCCGAGTTAATCAAATGGTTGGAAACTAATGGTTTGAGTGAGGCATGTTAAGTATCAGAAAGATAGGTAAAAGCTGATGTCCCTCCTGGCAAAAACAATTGAAGGACATTTTAACCCAGAAAAAAGATTCAGCAGTGGTAACATGCAACAGTTTTTGTTTGTAAAAATATGTCAGAGCTCTTTATGTTGGTTTGCAAGCTTCTGAACTCTGTGTGTCTTGAACAAGAAGAATGGGAGACTATGGTTTGGGTCGGATGCTGTCCACCCCCTATATAAGTCTGAGGTCCTAAGTCAACACCTGCCAACAGCTACCAGTGGGACTGTTATTTGCAAAGCAGTAAATAACAATCAGCAACAGCAGGGCATGCTTATTCTTGCAGTGTTGTTTGTTCTTTGCTGTTTTCTTGATAGTTTTCTTCATTAATGCAGAATACTATAGCCATGTGTGTGTGGGTGTGTTTGTGTGTGTCACTAATTGTCTTCTAAACAAAGCCCTATTAATAAAATAGATTCAATAAACAGAAATTTCATGTATAAGAATAACTGGCAACATTTGTTTTGGCCTACCTCAGTAGCTTTTGAATAATCATAGATGGCTAACATCCGTCACCTGCAATTCTTTGTTAACCCGCATTTCATCCTGTCTTGCTAGTAAAATATAAAATAAGAGAAGAAAAAATCAGCATGCTGTTGTTTGTCTGAAACAACGAATGAGAGAGAAAAATGAAGTCACCAGTTCAGTTCCTTTTTTTTACAAGTGTGATTTCCTGGATTCAAATCGAATGTATTTGACTTTTATTTAAAATCAAATAAGCTTTTTTTGAAGTGTTGTGTTTGAAGATGAATTTGTAGAACATGATTATATTTTGATTGTTTTGTTCTACAAATTCAAAAAGGCTGATTTGATGGGTCTTTATGAGATATCTGCAAAATGTTAATAGTTGAAAAAGAGACAGACGAGAGAAAGAGCTTAATATCGCTTGGCTTAGAGTAGAGAGACCTGGCACATGGATGAGAAATGATCTCATCTAGTGGGAGATTCAGCAATATTGGTATTAATAATGGGGAATTTTAGTGGCAATGCAGTGTAAATAAAGTTACACAAAAAAAGGAGAAGTACATCCATAATTTTATTGGAATACTGCTAAAATGAAGATACAGCAGCTTTAGTGATATCAGTTATATCCAATATGATACTTGCAGGGTTTTAATGAATAAGAGAAACAGATCACAGAACTAATACACAGGACTAATAATTTACCTAATTTGTTATATATTAAAAGCTGAGGGAAGCCCTAACAGACAAAAAAGACAATAAAGTTATGATCACTTGAAGTACTTCAAGTCATTGGATGAGCATATTAAGAGGCTGAAGAAATACCTCTCTCAGTATTTTTTTTACATAGTCCTTACATCTAAAGAAAACTAATTTAAACACACTGTCATTCATAAAGAACACCCAGAAAAAGGCTTAAAAATAAGAGAAATATTTTGGGTGCTATATCTGGAATGTCAGACATGAATGTAAAAAAGTCATATAGATTCTGCAGAAGCTTTGATTAAATCCTATTCATATGTTGTCTAAGACAAGCTAACCTGTATCCTGGTACCAGTACTCTTCTGCATGATTATGTTCTAGACTCTGCTCATGTTTTTATTTGTTTAGATTTATCAGTAGCATTTGGATAATGACCCCTCCTGTCAATTGCATGCCGAGATAGTCCTCCGTGAATCATCTGCGCTCATGATATTGCAAATTGTTGCAAGACTATGCTTCTGTTTGCCAAGGCTATACTCCCTGTGGACTGGTCCACCTCAGCAGCCAACCGTTTCTCCCGATGTCACCATTCTATTATGGTCATCATCTGGTGTGTTCCCTATCCATCTATCCCACCTCCCTTCCTCTTTATCCAGTTCGGGGTCATGTGGGGCTGGAGTGTAACCCAGCTGCCATAGAGCAAGAGGCAGGGTACATCCTGGACAGACCGCCAGTCTGTTGTAGGGCTAACACAGAGAGTCAGACAACCATTCCCATTCAGATTCAAACCTGGGGGAAACTTGGAATCAGCAATTAACCTAACCCCAGTGAAAGAATTTTGTTGGGAAACAAATATCCCTTGCACAGCCTAGAGGTGTGTTTTGGGTCATTGTCCTGTTGTAAAATAAATAATAATTCAAGTAAAACCAGATGGGATGGCATGTCGCTGCAGGAT
Source organism: Hemichromis elongatus (assembly GCA_015108515.1). NCBI lineage: Eukaryota > Metazoa > Chordata > Actinopteri > Cichliformes > Cichlidae > Hemichromis > Hemichromis elongatus. Next base: position 2,869 of record VUQR01036336.1, read on the forward strand.
GCTGTGGTAGCCATGCTGGTTCCTCATGCCTTCGATTTTGAATAAACCCCCAATAGTGTCACCAGCAAAGCACCACCACACCATCACACCTCCTCCTCTATACCCTCTGCATCCCACAAAGACAGCGTGTGGAACCAATCAGACCAAAGCAGAGATTTCCACTAGTCTATTGTCTATTTCTTGTGTTTCTTGGCCCAAATAGATCTCTTCTGCTTGTTGCTTTTCCTTAGTATTGGTCTCTTAGCAGCTATTTGACCATAAAGGCCTGATTTACCCAATTTCCTCTGAACTGTTGATGTAGAGATATGTCTGCTACTGGAACTCTATGTGCCATTTATCTGGGCTCTAATCTGACGTGGTGTTAACTTGTGATTTCTTACGCTGGTGACTCAGATGAATTTATCCTCAGCATTCGAGGTGACTCTTGGTCTTCCTTTCCTGGGGCGGTCCTCATGTGAGCCAGTTTCGGCAGAGGTGGTTTTTGGTGACTGAACTTTGGGACACATATAAAGTTTTTCTTAAAATAATGATGGACTGTCATTTCTCTTTACTTAGCTGATTGCTTCTTGCCATAATATGAATTCCAACAGTTGTCAAATAGGGCTATCAGCTGTGTACCAACCTGAACTCTGCACAACTGATGGTCCCAACCCCACCGACTTGCACCAGGAAAAAAAAGGCTCAGTAATTCTAGTGTTAAGAAGGCAAAAAAATTCCACAAATTAACCCCGACAAGACACACCTGTAAAGTGAAAACCATTTCAGGTGACTTCATCATGAAGCTTACTGAGAGAAGGATAAGTGTTTGCATTGCTGTCAAAAAAGCAAAGGGTGGCTACTTTCAGTAATCTAAAATATAAAACTTATTTATAATTTTTTTCTTTTCCACATAATTCCCTTTATCTTGCGTCATATATTTGATGCCTTCAGAATGTATCTACAGTGTAGAAAGTAATAAAAATAAAGAAAAGCCATTAAATGAGAAGATGTGTACAAACCTTTTACTGTTAGTGTAAATTGGAATCAACTTTAAATTCATTTAGCATACTATCAATTAGGCAAATTTACAATTAGCTGAGACTATTGGGTGTGTGTAGCAGAGCTGTTGATAACCTGGAGGAGGATCAGTCTAATCTTTCTGCCACATATCATTTACCCTTTTAATTAACACCTAATCTCTAAACGTCAAAGACCTCATACCCAATTCTGAATTTGACTGGCTGCTTTGAAGGGCTGTGTATGTTATTAAGACACTGACTTTCTTCTTCCCACTCATCTGCCTGCAGAGAAGAACACAGCTCCCTTGTTGCAGTGCATTCTCTTCCTCATGTCAAACACATTACTAGAACCTAGTGCCATTTTTCTTTGGTCTTTAACAATGTGTAAATACAAATGGCAACCTGAATGCATCATAATGAATGTGAGTAATGAGATGAAACTTTGGTAAGACTAAAGAAAGTTAAACAGATTTGATGCGCCTATAGATCACTATATAACAGGGAAGTCGGGCAGCAACAAATTTATAATACTCAACACACTTTTCTCATTCCAATAGGGCTGGGTTTTGATTATCGATTTTCCGATTCTAGCTTGTATAACGTGATATCGATTCATTAAAATCCTGAATCGATTTTTAAATATAAATGTATTTTGCCCGAAACTCCAGAATCTCAGGTTAAACCTCACAAAATTTCGACAACCACCAAACAGCTAAATCAGCAAATGAGAGCAATTACACGGATTCTGCACAAAGACGTAAACACAAAGAGCGGACCCGACGTTTTCTCACCCGACCGCACGTACACAAACATGCCGTCGGGGTTGAAAGCTGACAGTTCACACATTTTGATGCGTCATCGGGTCCATGCTTTGTGTTTGTGTCTTTTTTTTGTGCTAGATTCTGAAGCTGCAGGTTTCAACTTTCTCCAACCAAAACGGACAGAACCAGAAGCAAAAGAAGATACAAACTACGCTTCACATAAACATCGTCATGAATTCCCCCTTACTTTCTGTTTTGCTTCCACCATGTTAAAATCAGACTTCATGCACAGCTCTCTTTCTCTCTCTCCAAGAACAGTTTCCCATTCGCTTGCTTAATACCAGTCTACCGTTGTTTACGGTGCTGTCAGCCAATGTGTTATTTATTCATTTTTTTTTACTTAAATGACTTCAAACAAGGAAAGCTGTATTTCTAGTGTTAAATACTGAAGAAATTCAAACTTTTTAAAATTATGCAAAATTGCAATATGCTTAGCTGTATCTCTTATAAAAACCTCTGTAACTTTGCTCTGCTTCACTTCAGCAGCATGAGATTTTTGTTCATATTTTGATTCATGGTTTTCTTCAGTTTTGTTCTACTGCAGAATATTTTTAAGGTTATAAAAAGCCAGCCCAGGAAAATCTCCTTCAAGTTTTTCTGTTTTATCTTCTGTTACTTTGACACAAAGGCATCTGCTGTGGCGCTCACACCTTTGATAAAGTCTCACAAGTGTCAGCTTTCTATTTATAGATAAAAAAAAATATGGATATGTACTGATAAGTGATCAGAATTATAATATTTCTGACTGTCGGAGTCAAAAATTCCCAGATTCAAATTGAATCTAATTGATTTTAGAAATCACTGACGATACTGAGCCCTACAATCCAAGCTCCTCCAAAGGGGAGAAACTTTGCTTTCTAAGGTTGGAATACAATTTTTTATTAATACTGCTTCACAAAATCTGCATTTAGTTTTTAAGCTATTGACAGCTCGTTGTAATGCCACTGACGTTTTAGTTTTTGCTTTGGTGCTGCTCATCTCTTTTCTTAGTCTTTCTGTTAGCATCACATTGGATTGATGGGGGTTGTGCTGGGTACATATTTCACTATAAACCATCATGTGAGAAACCAAGTGCAGGACATGCAGGATGCAGCACCCATGGCATCTTTGACTAAAAGCTAAAGTTTTGTCCAAACCAGTCTGGCTATTTGGATTCACTTCTTTATCCACTGGTCTTTTATGCTTTCATTATAATCTCCGGACACATTTTTTCAGACTTATTAACAGCTGAACCTCTTATGTGATGAATGAAAGCGAGTTCAGGTTTCAGTGACATCTAAAATGCTGGGACTCGTGTCAAAAGTGGTGTTTAATATGCTCATTAATCTTTGATTGCTTGGAGGCTCTCAGATATGAGCAGAAATGTCAGATCAGCCAGGTTACATGACTAACATCATTCACTCCAGGCTGTCTTTTGTGAAGACATTTAAATCAACAGTTTGCAAAATGGGAAATTATTATCCAACCAAACTCGTGTTTTTACACATAAAATGTGACCCAACATTAAAACATTGTCCCGCTGCACCACGTTCACCAGCCGAATGTACCTAGAAGACGCCTGACCGTATGTTAGAGCACGTGACCTTTACAAAACAGTAAGCACATGTTATTAACTATTAAGTTACCAAATATTTAACCTGCCAAGGAAATGCCAATAGTTTATTTCCGTAGAGTTAAATTCATTTTAAAGCCTTAAACAAACGAATTTTTTTATGTTGTCCATTTCCTGTGTTTGTCTTTTTGAACTTTTAATTGTCCAGAATTAAATAAATAAAAAAAAAGAAAGAATAAAAGATTTATTGCAAAGAAACAGGAAGGCAAGCAAGAGAAAGTAGTACGGTTCAAAAGTAGAGATCATCTGAGTCACTTTAGCCATCGCATTTGTTGGGTAGGTATCTGGTTTTTACCCCTTAGTAAACTGGGTATTGGCATCTACCCCATATTGACCTAAAGGTCAAGGTCAAAGATCAAGTTTTATGAAAATTTTGTGAATCCAATAAATTGAGAAGGAAGTCGCCAAGGATTTTTAGGTTCATCAACAAAAAAATTTCAAATGAGTTTGAATCTGAGTGACCTGAAAGGTCAACAGTCAAAGGTCAGATGTTAAGTTGTCTGAACAATAGGTGTGTCTACTACGAGTCCGAGGTATTTTAATTTTAGGATCAGGATCGTCGTTCATAAATGTGGTCACACGTCACATGTCCCGCTTAACTTAAGACCTTCTGAATATCTTTTTCTTTTTCTTTTCTGTGTACAGTTTTATTATGTGGCCTCATGCGCCCACTGCAGACACAAGTATTTTTATTCATGTTGTTGTGTTTTATATTCCAATTTATACTCTAATTTACTCTATGGAGGAAACAAGACCAAGATTAATCATGCTGTTTACCCACCAGTCAGTTGCACTGCTAATAGTAAGGGATAAGAGCTCGTTGGAGCTTTGTTGCTGTGGATCTGAACTGCCTGGATAAATATGTTTGATATTAATTTATTTTGCACATGTAGTGAGTTTATTCCCATAGTTAAATCCCAAATGAGGTGGTGTGATGTGAAGACCAGTGTGGGGTATGTAGAATTTTCTTATTGCAGTTTAAAGCATGACGAGAGGTTGTACGTAGGTGAGTTTAAAGCTTCGGGCTGAAAGCTACCTAATATTATTGCTACTGTATAACTGTCATGCCTAGAATTAGACAAGTTAACGCCTCATGAGGCAAAGTGTGAGAGAAATGACTGACAGCTTGAAGGCTGCCGAAACAGACACATGATGAAACTCAGGTTGTTGACTGACAGCTTATAAAACCCAGGAAGATATTGAATCAATCCACTGAGCCACTACATTTCACAGTCCACTACACATGGATCATACCAATTAATCATATACAGTCACATTCAACAGAAGAAACATGGTCATCTTTCAGCTGATATTGAAAGCATATTCTACTCATTACAGTGTCTTACAGAGTTAATCTATTATTGCCAAACAATAACATTTCTCAGGTTAGCAGTGTCACATCATGTTAGCAAACGACATTGGGCTAATGTTACACAAAGAAAATTCTGCAACACATTAGGTAAACTGTGATTAATAGTTATTTGGCATCACTAACAATACTTCGGCTTTGGTTAATATAAAAAAAACAGACCATAATCGCCGGTGTCTAAAGCCCAATATGTTGTTTTTGAAATATTTATGTGTGGGAGGCAAATTGGCAAATTGACCCTATCACCCAGTGAAGTCCACAATAATTATCTTCTCAATCTAAGCAAAGTCTAATTAATGCCTCCTTTGTTGATCCATCAGATGTTTAACATTTTAAGCATACCAATTAACTGTGCAGTAAGGTGCTCTGTTATTGGATATAAATCAATGTTCACTTTGTCTAAGAAAAATTAATGACAGAGAAATATGTCATAGAGTCTGAATGATTTATTGCATTAAAAAGGTTATACGGCTTTGTGCGATTAATGAAGTTCCTCTCTTTGCATAACACTAATCAAGCAGCACTTCCCAGAAAAAACAACAAATAAAACCCCTTAGAGCCAACAGAAGAATCCAATTTCCCCCAATCCTAAATGCTAAGTTTTAAGCACCATAAAAGCAGATGGAATCTTATTTTTGCAAATTAGATCGAAACCACGAAATGGATTTGCAATTGGACTCCTACAGGGTTTTCTCAGTCTGAAAATTTAAAACACATTTTACATGTGAGATTTACACAATGACAATGTCAAATCCAAAATTACACAGTTGCCAAGAAGACTCTCAAAAATGACTGGAGAGCCAAAAGGTCATAGCGTCATGTGACACTGAAAGCAAAAAAGAGAGAAAAAACACTAATTATTAATACAAGTTTGGCAGATCAGGCGTGAGTATTTCCTGGCAAGTACAGAAATACTCATGCCTTCAACTTGAAGGCACATCATGATATTTGTATAGCCTCAAAGATATATGTTTTCGTTACATTTTAGACTCAGGGTTTCATTCTGATTAACAGCACTGTGCCAGAAACCATTTCAATTGCCATCCTCAATATGTCATTTGTGGTTTAACATATAATCTGAATATATAAGTTGAAAAAGACATTTCAATCACAAATCACCATAAACATAAGTTAGGGCTCTTTCATACCCGTCTACTCGTACAAATTAATTGATTTTGTAAACTGATAGCTGTTTTCCATTGTTTGATCTGCTTTCACACAGAGACGAACAAAAGTGAACTCAATCAGCCAACCAACGGACCAGGGTTCAGTTTTCATAGGCTGTACACTGAAGATGTGTCTATTTCAGACAGATCCAGCAGGTAAAAGTCTAAACCCTCTCTGATTAGTAATCAGTTAGTACAGCTACTACTCACACTGTTTGGAAATGAATATCAAGCAGACTACTGGATGGTTAAAAAAGAAAAGAAGAACAAGAGACACGGTTATTTCTGCTCTATTGTACATAATAATAAAGAGTTCTGCATGTGGGTGTAATTTAAATCAACTACTTTTGAATGGCACATAAACTGAAGATTTAATTGGCTATAGTTATCATGTCCTCCATATCCTTCCATTATTAATCAGGTAATCATCTTCTTGTCTAATTTTGCATGTTAAAAATTACTACATTGGCTCCAGGGAACAGAGGTTGTATTTTATTAATTAGACGTAGAGTAAACTAGATATTTAACTTGAATTTAATTAGGAACTTTGGCAGCTTTAATCACATGGTAAACTCTCAATGTAGTTTAAATCCAGATTTTATTATTTTTGCAATCATATCATGTAGCTGTTTGTACAGCTGGCAGTACACTTCAAACAAATTCCAACATGGAATGTTTACACAGATGAGCAGCAAAGATTGGACATGACACTAATCTCTACATTTGGCTTTAATCTTTACAATATAGAATATCCTGCTGAATTTAGAGCTATTGCCTCAAAGACATGTTCACTATCTTGACTAACTCAAGCAAAGCCAAAATAACTCATGAGTCACTTGGACATAACAACTAGATATTGGTCTTCCTGTCTACTTAAAGTACTTTAGAAGACAAGCCACATCTACTCATTAAATTACTTTAAGTCTGTGGAATATCTTAGAATCGCCATTCAAGATGAAACAAGTGCAGGGAGAACATGCAAACGTCACATATAAAGACCACAGCCAACCAGGAGATTTAAATATGGACCTTCTCGATGTCAGGTGATGGTGCTAACCACCATAGTACCTCAGAATTACAGCAACATCCCTTCATCTACTCTTGGGCATCTTCAAATAGACACACAAAACATTTTAATGATAAAACACCAAGCTGTACTTTTGTTTTCTTTAGTAAAATGGTCTCTAGAATCCATTCATCTTTCACAAACAAGCGACAGACTCCTCAGTCTAAGGAATTCATTAAAATACAAATCCACACACATGACACAGTCATTATTCACAACTGGATGAACCTGTTTAAATGAAGGATTAAGAGAAACTGAATACCTGGAAGTTTTATTGAATAAATACTTAAGGCAAGCATGGCTTTAGCCCTGTAATCCCATAATACACTCGCCTTTTTATTGACTTCACTGACTAAGAAAAAAGCCATTTAGTGATTTATATGGTTGGTGTAACAAAAAAAAGGGGGACACTTTCAAAAACTCTGCTGTTTTCTTAACCAAGATGGGTCTTGGCATTTCATGACACTCCATGACAATCTTTACAGAGGGAAGGTAGAACGTGTTAAAATTGCAGATTTAGATATCAGAACAAAAAATGTATGGGTGTATTTTTAATGCATGTAAGATGGTAAATTAATGAATGTAACGCGTTAAAACTAACATGTTACTGTAATCTGATTACTTTTTCAAGTAAAGTAAAGTAAAGTAAGGGATTAGTATTGCAAAAAAAGGTAATTAGATTACTATTGCTTTCCCGTAAGCACACTGTGTTACTGCGTTACTGAACCGTGATTTTTTTGCGAGTGCTTCATGACAATCGAGTGTGATGTTCGTGGCATCAGCTGTGGGCAAATCAACTATGGATAATATATAGAGTGTGGAGAGAGTACGACCGTGCTGCGTTTAAAGCAGATGGATGGATGGATGTATGGATGTTCACTGCGTGGGAAGAAAACTTCTTTTTACAGCGAAAAAAAACCCTAAACGTCCGAGCAAGCACCGAGTACGCCTCCATGGAAATGTGAAATTCACAGAGAAACTCCCGGATCCTTCCACTTACATCACCACTGCGGCACACCTGCACCAGGGTAAACCTCCGCCTGCCCCACTCTTGCTAAACAGGTGAAAATAGAGCAGCAGGACCACTGAGTCTTTGATTTTATTTATTTTCTGCTGTATTTTACATACGTACAGAGAATAGATTTAAATGTTAAACAAATTTCATCCAGTCAGAGAATGTTAAATATAATTACATTTTTGCTTGATGCAGAAAGTTAAAAGATAATTAATAAAACAAGTTTTAAAAAGAGGCTTTTTCATTTGATTACATTTTATATGATGGATTATGCAGAAAACATAGAACTGGGCTGAAAGATCTATTGTTTTATTACCTATTCAGGTTGTAAACCATGTTTTTAAAAAGTAAATAACTAAGTAACTAATTACTTTTGAAAATTAGTAATCAGTAAAGCAATGGGATTACTTTTTTCAAGTAACTTGACCAACACTGCTGGCCATAGACTTTAATTCAAATGCATAAGCTATAAGGTACAACAATATGTTGCTAACTAAGGGATGTAGTTCTTAAGAAAATGAACTGCTTTAAACGCTATAAACGCTATAAACCTGACATCAATGAATAACAGGTGACATATTGTTTTACTACTATGCCACATGCACCATCACACAGTGTACGAAAAAATGAGAGCGATGTGCTCATTTGTGCAAGTATTCATTTATTTTAAAGTCATAAAAAAAACTCACTACTTTTGAAAAAGAGTTTCGCCAAATTACTTTGAATGATACATAAGCAGCTTATTGCAAGGTTCAGACATTCTACTAACCCTGACAGAAGGAGTTTGTTCATTTGCGATGTTGGAGAGCTCTGTGTTGGTGCACTGCTGAGTAAAGACACACAGAGGCTTTGGTGTTATTTGCAGTTTTCGAAATGAGAGCAAAACCCCAAAACACTGAACTGCTCCACTCACTGCAAGCAGTAGCACTTCTGGCATTAATACTTCCATAGCCTGCATGAATCTTTTATTGAGCAAGCATTCTTCCCCTCTCTATGACTCTCCACATTATTGCTTACTGCAGTAATAAATGATTTTTATATTTTTCATTTCGATATTGTCCTTGCAAAATGTTATTCTCTGAAAAGGAAACTATTCCAAATACATATGTAATAAGACCAACTGCTGATATAATCACATACAAGATTTTCAGTCACTAACTTCTTAGCACTGAAACTGCACCAGAAGGAGAGTTTTCAACTAGGAGACCTTCGCTGAGAATGATAAAAGTTAATATCTGAGAAAGCTTCACCTTAGTTCACTCGTAGAGAGGCAGAAACAAGGAAGCAGCAGAGGAACCTGAAAGCTCATTTTGAAGACAGAATGATCTGAAATCACCATTGGAGACTCACTGAAGCAGACAAACTTCAGCTCCAATGACAGACTCTGTCATCCTAAATTAACCATAGCACAACCAGAAATTCAGATTTATAAGTGATTAACAGGATTTTTCTCCCTGTGGGTCTAGTAACACACATTTATTAATGTTACTGCTGCCATTGACTGAGAGGACTGACCTTAAGGCTGCAGTAATTCATAATTATTTAGTTAATTTGATAAAAAAAATTCAAAGACTCAAACTTTTTAATTGGATGCTTTGATTAACACATGGCTTTGTAGTGGTCACTTGTTACCATATAAAAGCAAGTGTTTCACACATATTTGCAAGTAAAAACAGAGCATCATTAGAAACACATTCAGAAGCATGCATGTGAATAGGACAGCATTAAGGCCCCAGGCTTTTAAAAATGATAGTGCAACAGCAGCAGTGAAGGTGAAGCTGTCATAGTTTTAAGGTGAAGCTGTTACAGTGATGGAGAGCTCAGGTGGAGGTTAAGTAAAATTTAAAAAAAAAAATTAAAACTTCATCAAAGCAACTGTTTAACAAGGTTGAACTTGGAAAAAAAACATGAACTTTGTGGCTGCTTCCATCCATGCAGTCTGTTTTACTGTAGTGAAAATCTGTTTTTTAATCATTATCATTATAACTTTTTTAATTATTGCTCAATAACAAGACCAAATTGTTTGTTATGAATTTGCTCAATTAATCGATGGGATAATCAAAAGA
>VUQR01036336.1:13121-24321 GCA_015108515.1 Hemichromis elongatus
ACATATTTGTTCAGTAGCGCCTTTGTGAAGCAGGATTATATTTTTATGTTTGACTTCACTCAAAAAGAAAAAAAAATGTTACTTGGAGCAACACTTTAAAATATTACAACTGTATCCTTCACATGGGTTTGCAGTTTTACTTTCCATCTGTGAAGCTTCCACCCACAAGACATCATGCCACTGATGGACTGTGCTTGCAGGGTTTATTTACATCCCCCACCTGCTTCCATCGCCCTGCTCATTTGTATTTTAGACTCAGGGGACAGAAATACCGTTTCCATTATATTATGCCGGCAGCAAGACAAACAAAGAAAAGGTCTAAGCACCAAAAAACAATGTGAAATAAGTGAGGGTGATGATTGCCAAACTAAAGTCAATTCCTGTTCCATTTTTCACTCAAATAGCCAAACTCATGTTTGGTGGATGAAATGTGAAAGTGATTTTTCCATACATGCATGCAATCACGCATATTTCCTAACTGCATGATATCTGTACTCTCTGTGTGTGCGTGTGTGTGTGTGTGTGTGTGTGTGTGTGTGCGTGTGTGTGTGTGAGGGTTAATGTTCAAATTTTGGTAACAGACTTAAAATACCAGTCTACACTTTGAGCCAAATCAATAAACATTCTGCAATCCTTTTGCTGCTGTTGTGTGAATAAGGTTGAATTACATGCACAGTAAGAACCCATCAACATTATTTCACAGACACATTAGCCTAAATGTGTTTTGAGCTATCGATTTATGCAATAAACAGCAAAAATATGCAAAACTTCCCACAGCACAATCACAATCAAACAATCATAATCACATGATGATTGCTTGCGACAAGGCAATTTCAGACAATATCTCCAGCTTCATCGATAAGAGAAATAAAAATCACAGCAGCGGGTCAAATGAATCCTCATTATGTTGCATTCACTAAACAGGGAAATTCAGATTCATCTAACAAAGTCCAGTAAAACTTGGGGCAAAGCTCCTAATGTCCATGTGTCTTGATTCATAATACATTTCCATCTTACTTTTTTTTTCTGTTGTCCATGCAGAGTACTAATGTAGGTTTTTGGAAGGGAGAGCTAAGGTTAAATAGGTTAAATGAAGGTTAAATAGATGAAAAAATGCAAGATATTAATATATAAGATCTCCATCAGAGGCTAAACCCAGAGGAACTGTTCACACTCACTTCCCCACCTAGGGCTAAACCAGAATTGCCAGTTGACATAACAATAATATAGTTCTTTTCTGACCTGTGGGAGGAACTCTACACATATACAATGCAATGAAAAGTCATCAAAGTGTGCGACACATGACAGCAAAAAAAAAAAAAAATCAGGTTAGACTGAAATACAGTGACACAATCTGCAGAGGCAGTCATGTTGCTGTAATTGGTTAGGGTTTGTGGGGAAAAAATGGGCGTAACATAAACTAACTTTTATGTTAATGGCAAATGACTGGTGTAATTATAACCTGTACTTAAACCTTTATTCTCCATGCAGGAAGAAAAAATACAATTAGCTAAAGGAATCTTACTGACTCTTTTACCATAACTAATGATCACTATGAGACTATAGAGGAGCATAATGGGTTTACTTTGCCCTTGATGCACTAAGTTTCTTATTTTAGTTATTCTGAAAATTCCAGGAGCTTTACTTTCCACCAAAGAAGACACATCAATTAAGACTTTTTATTAAGTTGTGCATTGATTCAACGTCTAAATATGACACCACTTTACACTGCACTCTCTCTGCAAAAGTGGATCACTTATTGGAAAACTATATGTGTTGTAGTGTTTATAATCTGATGCTACTGACTGTCAGTGATTTAGTTTCTAGCTTCCTGCACCTTTGGAGATTCTGTTCTGGATGAAGAGCTTCTCTGTCTTTTTCTAGTCATGTCACCCCAGTGATTTCCACTACACCAAAGTCCTACTGACTGAAATTGACTCTAATGAGAATGTTTGATTTTATGGCTGTTTTGCTCTTATTAGGGCTTATTGAGCTGTGTACTGCAACACTCAATACTCAGCTGGCATAAAGAATCTATCTAGTTTTTCCAAAAGACTCTTCGGTTCCCATAAAAGATGATGGATTCTGCACTGGACCTTTACTCCACAGAGAGAGCTGAATATCACTATTCATAGTGAGATCTGTTGCATTCATACTGTGTGTATAAGACTTTCATTTGCTAAAGGTTGTGTGACATGTCTCAGTTGGTCATCTGTTAAAGAGAGGAACGAGAGGAAGTCCACTGGCAATGACCAAGCAGGATCAGAGAAATCAAAGAATCTGTTTTCGATGATGCTTATAGATCACTGGTTCCCACATAGCAGACAGGTCTGGCCAGGATCTGGTATCAAGCCGGCACTGCTGGCTGAATTTGAGCATGGTAAGTGGTATGTCATCCAGATATGGGTCAGGCCTGGCGTAGATGGCACTGTTTGTGTGGTGGCATGCCACATCTGGCCCAATTATGGTTTGGTTTATGTGGCCCAGGCTCATAGAAAACAGATCTTCCCCGAATTTGGCATCAAGCTGGCACTTCTGACTGACATGGCATGGTGTATTCCAACCAGATGTGAGCCAGGTCTGGCACTGATGGGACTATTTATGTCCCCTTTTTCCTATTTTAGTTAGAAGACCCAACTGCCATGTTGCAATACTTTACTGCTATGGTAGCCAACATTTCAAATGCATGTTTCACAGGATTGTGAGTGTACACTTTATCCAAATTCCTAGTGAGGGTTTACTCATGTTTATTGCCAGGTGGCTGTAGCTCAGGAGGTAGAGCAGGTCACTTACTGATTGGAAGGTTAGTGGTTTGATCCCTGGCTCTTCCAGTCTGCATGTCAAGAGTTTAAATGTCTATTAGGGTTGTTAGGAAGCACTCAGTTTAGAGATACTGGGTGAATGTGGCATGTTGTATAGAGTAGGGCTGTTCGATATAATGATATATATATCGGATGACGAAAAAAATCTATCGTTTCATGTTACGCTATAATTTGTTTTGTGGTGTCGCAAAATAAACTGTTTACAGCAATATTGATTGTAACTGTAGTGGCTATATTAATTTCTTAAAGTTCTCTCTCTTGTATTTAAAATTACCACACTACGGACAGACAGGAGACTGTCTTTATGGGTTGTCGTTAGCAACAACAATGGTAAAACCATTGCGTGGCTCCGCTGTCTGCTTGTTTATTTTCCACATAAACCTTTCACAATAAAGCTCAAGATCCTGTTGAGACTTTTCAAAATAAACTGAATCACGTGAAAGAGTAAGCAGATTTTTTATGGACGAGAAACTAAAAAGAGCCGTCAGGTGCTAAAAAATAAACCTTAGACTCAAACGTTAGCACAGGCTTTTTCCTGCAGCACGCCATGTAATAAATACAAAGAAAATGACGGCTGTTAAAACTTATGTCTAGAAATGTATAGTTTCACAAATCGGTTAAAACATTCGACTCCAGGCAGACGACGCCCAGCTGAAAACACTTTACGCAATTCGAGCTGCCCGAGATTCACAGAATTTACAGAAAATGTTACATTTTTGTGATTTATATCGTTTTCTGGACGATAGATGTCTTATATCGGGGATGTCACTGTGTGTGAAGTGCCGGAGGTAGGATTCAAGAAAAGGTGGGCCATTTCAACCAGCTGTCTAAAGCACTATGATTCTAATGAACCTTATGACAGTCACTCAAAGAAAACCACATAAATGCCCATGGTATATATTTGGTGTGATGTGACAAAAAGCTCTCTTTATTCTCATCATTAAAACATCAGGTGAGGAAACATTTCTTTTTATTACTCTTTAGGAAATGTCCTGTAGGATGGCTGTAGCTCAGAAGGCTAATGCAGATAATCCAGTAACTGGAAGGTTGCTGGTTGCTCCAATCTGCATACCAAAGTATCCTTGGGGAAAATACCAAACCCCAAGATGCTCTCAGATGCGTCCAGTAGAGTGTGAACGTGTGTGAATGTTAGATACAATAAGAACGTGTTTGAATGACTAGGCGAATGAGGCATGTCGTATAAAATGCTTTGAGTGCCCCAGTAAAGTAGAAAAGCACTATATAAGAACAAGTCCTTTTGCCAAGGTAAGCTGTTGGCTTTTCCATTCATTTGCTCCCCATCTGTAACTACTTTGCTATATTACCATAAATGAAGCCCAAATGTCAAACACCTTAGCGTTACAAAACAGAATACTTAGCTCCGCTGATTTAAAGCCCATCTAACTCAGCTTATCAGGTGATTTAATGTTCATTTCATTTCTTCATCACTAACAGTCGTCTCCCCACCATCTGCTAAGTTACAGTCCTGATCTGCTCAGAAGACATGTTGTAGTCTAATAGGATTAGACAAGTGGGGAGACGTGCTGAATAAAAACAGTTCTGCTCAATGAAACTAGCTGAATTGGAAACAGAATGCCAAGTAATCATACAGCACTGTGCTGACATGTAAACAAATCTGTCTCTCTAGTAGGAGTAGGTGTAGTGCCAGGACAAGGAACAAAACCGCTTTTGCAAATTAGAAACAAAGCAAAAGTTAAAAGTTGTTTTAGAAGTTTTAGGCCTGGGCAATGAATGCTCCTGGAGAGACTGTGTTGCTTTTGGTAACTGATCTAACATTTATGATTTACAGCAGAGCAACTGCCTTTTTGTTCCTAACACACAGACATGACCCATTATACTGATTCTTCACCAGAAAGGTTAAGTGGTTAGCGATAGCTTGAGCTTTAACCAGACATACATTGATAAACAATGTGAACTTTACGACTAATAAGAAAAAATGTCAACAACCTGACTCTGATTCTTCAGATTTCTCATAATTTAACAAATGAAAATGTATTTTTCACTTTTACCAGCGTCCTTCAAAAAAGTTCAGTTTCAAGGTTTTATTGAATATGAGGGAAACTTTTATTTTCTGGTAATGCAATCTAGAACAATTGAAAATTCTCAGTACCAAATTACCAGGACACAACTGCACTCTGATGGAAGTGGAGTCATTGCAGAGCATTAGAATACAAGCCCATAATTATTTTTTTATAATGTTAAGGTTTTGTCGAATAGTAATGCATACACGTGCTAACACTGATGTTCAGAACAAGGGTGATGTGTAGAGCATCTACAGCGGTACAAATATGATGAACCATAGCATGAAGATATGAGAAAGAGCTGTCAAAGGTGAGCTGACAATCAGGGAGCAGCAGTGTGGCTTCATGTCGGGAAAGAGCACTCCAGATGCGAAGTTTGCATTGAAGACTGTTGATGGGGAAATATATAAGTTCAGGAGTTGAACTGTGTCTTTGTCAATCTAGATATTATGACAGAATGCCAAAAGAGTAACCGTGGTACTGCATGAGGAGAAGAAGAAGAAAATGTGACGACAGAGTCTGTGGAAAAACAACGTGGCATCTGTCAGGCTCTGACCACTTTCTTGTTTGCTGACAGATGAGGTCAGCCAGACGTCTCTGCGGAATCTAATGTACAGACATGGCATTGTGATCTGTCAGAGTATACAGCAGGTGGAGGTATACACTGGAAAGATGATGAATGACAATCAGTTGAAGGCAGACAGAATATGTGTGTGAATGAAACAGAGAAAGGTGGAAAGGTGAATGAGTTTAAATACTTGGGGTCAACAATTCACAGCAAAGGCCAGTCCACAAAAGAGGTGAAGAAGAGAGGCAGACGGGGTGGAGGGGATGGAGATCCATGTCGGGGGTGATTTGTGACCGAAGCATAGCAGTAAGAGCGAAAGGGAAAGTTTACAAGATGGCTTACAGTTATTGGCACTGACAAAACGACAGAAGCCAGAGGTGGAGGTGGCGGTGCTGAAGATGTCAGGAGTTTTTTGGAGTAACCAGCCCAGGTTACGTGGCTTTGAGACAGAGTTAGAGATGTGAGGTTGAGAGGGTTTGGACCAGTGCAAAGGAGAGGTAGTCCAGGGATATAATTGACGTGGATGTTGTAGATTGAGCTGCCAGGGAGGTGGAAGGAAGGATCACTACCGATTAGGTTCAGGAATGTAGTGAGAGAGAGAGGGTTGGTGTGATAGAAGATGATGCAAGGGGCAGTGTGAGATGGAGGCAGATAATCTGCTGTGGTGAACGCTAAAGGGAGTAACTGAAAGATGAATGAGAAGAAGTGCGTGTGCCTACAAACGTAAACAAAATTTTTCAACCGGAGGGTCTTGTTTCTATTATAGTCTACAAGGGAGATTCAAATCCTTTCAGACTGGGCGAGAATAGAGCTTGTGTTTCTGAAGCACTTCGGATAAAGTGTAAATGTTGTGCAGCTGCCTCTTGACTAAAAAATATGTAGGAATGTAGCTTTTTTTTTTACTTGAAAGAGTCTTTGCTTTACACCAGTGTTTGAGTGAAAAATAAATTAAAAAAAAAAACAAAAAACACTCAAGGTACTACCAAAAGAAATGAAATGAAAAACGTTTTGAGCGCTTCCCAGTGTGCGGATCCTGATGTAATGCAAGCAAACATTATTTTTGATTCGGCATGCGGACATTGCTCTCATTATGAGTTTTTCTGATATATTATCTTACACTTTTGCTAATAAAGTGAGAAACTTCACACACTGTGGATTCAACGCCACATTTGATTAGAGATTACGTCTTGACTCTTTGACTGAATGAAACACCTTTGAATAATAATAATAACAATAATAATAATCATCATCATCACGCTAGAGAAAAATAGCTGAACTCAATCAAATCCTGATTAATCTGCCCATGCAGATTCCCCTTCACAGCTGTTACCACATTAATGAGTGGAGTGGTTTGCCTGTTATCTGAGAGAATCGCACTTTCTTCCTACGCCCTGTACCACTTTCCCCTTGATGTTGCTTTCCAAACAGAAATGCAGTATGAAATTATTCAGAGTGGAGCCACTGAATCAGTCTATTATCCAAAATTATGCCCTGAAAAGCTGCAGAGGGAATGATTGCACTCAAAGAGGGATCTACATTTATGTAAGAAACAAAAAGGAACACTGCTTCATGTACTGATTCAAAGATCAATGTTTCTCTAAGGACAAATATCTATTTCTGTAAGTCTTTCTGATTGGTGGTTAAAAGTTAGGCGTTGAAGAATGAAAAGAGTCACAAACAAAGAAGTTTCATTGGATATGTCAAAATTTACTCTTCAATATTGAAATTGATATTTAAATTTCCCTAAACCTATGCTGAACTGGGAATTATGATCAGTAAAAGAAGAAGACATGCATCTGCAGCTACTAAAACTGTCATAGATTTTCTCTCTCCTACTGTATCAGTGTTGCCCTCTCCAGTTGTAACAGGTGGCTCCCGGTAGTTTTCCGAGTGTCTAAAGGTTTCCTGTGATATCTGTGATCAGGCACCAAAAGGTTAGCAGCAGATCTTTTAAGTCCTGCAAGTTTTAAGGTCTGATGAACTGGACTTTTTTTTCCCCACCACATCCCACAGCTCAACTGGATTGTATTTACACGTTCAACCCGTGGGCCGTTAAACCAGATCCCAATATTTTCACGGTGTGTGAAGGGCAGGAGTGAGGACACACATGCATGACGGGTGAGGAAGACTGAGTAAACAAAAAGCAAGCCATTTTTATTCAGGTGGATGCACAAAATCCAGAAGGTGAGCAAACTGAAATCCAAAATGATCACAGGAATACACAAAGGGAAACGCACGAGGAACAAGAAATAGTTGAACATAATTAAGAAACAGGAGTTAAACTCAAGACAAGGCACAAGAGGTACTAAGTGACAAAGGTAAACAGGAAATAACCCAAAAGATACCAACTAAGCACGGAGACACAAACTCAAACTGGAGGAGATATGAAAGGAACCCTGGGAAGACTAAATGAAGAACAAAACTAAATCAAAATGGTAATTAGAAAATACAGAAACACAAAAATATAGGCTATAAATACCAGAGGAGACAGAAACTCCAACTCAAAAAATCCAAACAGAAAACAGAGATTTCACCTGGGGACCATGGCAAATTATTTTTGCAGCGGGGCACTACAGTGTAATACTTTCTGAAAAATAACACTGGGATCAGGGAAATACTGTTGCCATGAAGGGGTATACGATAAATGCTGTGGCTGATATGTGTCAAAGTAACACCCACATAAATGCCAAGACACACGGTTTCCCAGCAGAGCATTACCCGAGACATCAGACCGACTTTGCCAGCTCACAATCTTCCCATAATGCATCCTGCTGCAATTTCTTCCCCGGGTAAATGATGCACTTATATTGCTCCATCATTCAATTCAGATGCTCACATGCCCACTGTGCCTGCTTTCAGCAGTAGCTGCAGACTGATCAGAATGCCCTGCTGACCCTGCCTAAGCTGTGATGCGCTGTTTTGTCAGGTGCCTTTCTATTATAGCCAGCATTAATACTTTCACCAATCTGTATGATAATACTTCTTCTGTGGTATCAAGGCACACAAGCTAGAGTTTCATGATTTAATTTTATCTTGTACTTGTTATACTTTGGTCTGACGCACTGGCCCTTGATCTAGTGGATTGTGTCTCTACTTAACATTATAATTTTAAGTAAAAGGTAAAAAAGGCTTTAACCTGAATCGACTGTAAATTATTCTGTAAAAAGAGGCAGGTTACTTTAAAAATGTATATTCCCACAACTTATTCCTCAAAAAGCTCTAATAATAACGCAGGCAAGAGTCATCTTAGACTTGACTTAAAAAACAAGTGCAGAAATTTCACATTTCTTACATTTCTAACGGGCTTGAAATTCAAAATTCGGTATGGCTGTCTCTATTTTTGAACACAGCCCGAACTTCTTTGGCAAGCTTTTATGTTATTTCTTTAAGTAAGTAGGACATTTCAAAAGCTGTTCATTAGATTTTGACTATCTTTTGTTCCATTCTCTGTCAGGATGATCCCACACCACTTCAGTAATGTTGAGGTCTGGGCTCTGGGGAGGACTTTTCATGACAAATAGTATTCAAATGTGTGTTTTTCTATTTAGGCTTGCTTTTACTGAAATGGCAGTGTGTTTGTGATCATTGTCATGCTGAAAATTAAGCCTCTGCTAATCATATGCTTTCCAGATGGCACTACATGAAATGCTTAAAATGCTAAGATACTTTTTGCATTCACAAAGCTGTAATTTTTGACAGGATTCCCAAAACTGGCTGAAATGCTCCAAACGCTGACAGAGCCTCCACCATGTAGACACTCACTGTTGTATCTCTGTCCTGATCTTCTCTGTACATACTGATGGAAGAGACCGTAAATTTAAAATTTGCATTTATCACTTCATAAGATATGTTGCCAATGATTTTTAGTCAAGTTCTTCTCATGTTATTTGGGATACCTTTCCTAAGAATGAATGAATTGATGAATCTGATGAATTTTACCATCAGAGCAGCAGACCCTGAGACTTTCCAGTGTATCACGTGAAGTGTGTAAGAGAAAGAGCGCGTGCAATACTGGGCGTTGTTGTATGTCCTCAATCTAATTAAAGTCTAATTCAGTGTAAAGTGCTACTGTACAGTTAAAAAGCTCAAAAGTAAGCATTACTTACAATCTTTCTGACAGGGGAGAGGGGAAATAGAAACATGGCTTCAAAAATGCTGCAGGGGCGAAAAAACCTGCAATGAAAGCTTAAGGAACGAGCCTCTGCTGTTATTATTGTTTTATGATTCATGGGTCTTATTCATGAGCCAGAGTGAGACACTTTGTATTTATCTGTATGTATCTGTAGAGAAAATGTCCACTGGCTCAAAGAACACATAACACAAGTCCCGTATTTATTTAAACACACTGATTCATTTCCTGTCCTCAGTGCTGCCAAATTATATCAGATGCATGAATCAAGTTTCAACAGATTTATATATCAGACAAATCAAAGCCATAGTAGAGCTGCCTGATACAGTTACTCCAAACAATCCTACAATTTAAAGGACATGAAGTACACAGATCTACCAGGAGTTCTTTTTTTAAGGATAAATGTCATTCTCTACAGAAAGTGACACTTTCAATGTCATAGTTTGATGAAATTGACGAAAGATGTCTAGCAGAAAGATCATTCAGCTCAAAGGGAACAACGACAACAAGAATAATAATAATTAAAGCTGCAAGCAGCGTTATAGGGCCCTCGCACCCCGGCACGTCGAGCTACGCCCAACAGCTATGCCCAGCATGTCCGATCTTCTGTCACATTGATGGAATACACGCATTGAAACAACGAGCTAAAATTTCAT
Organism: Hemichromis elongatus; assembly: GCA_015108515.1. Classification (NCBI taxonomy): domain Eukaryota; kingdom Metazoa; phylum Chordata; class Actinopteri; order Cichliformes; family Cichlidae; genus Hemichromis; species Hemichromis elongatus. The sequence continues at coordinate 23,339 of VUQR01036336.1, forward strand.
CTCGTTCAATGATGATTATAGTTGTCCCTCTAGGTGGCGCTCTAACCATTACTGGCTAATGGCGTTACAAACATTTCCAAGCTCGACTCTCATCTCGCATGCGAAGTTTGAGAGAGACTGGACATTGTGTTTCTGAGTGACAGCAGATTACTGCTTTTGGCGAGTGATTGAAACTCCATGTGTCGCCATGGCCACATCGTTTCCCTCAATGTAAAAAGCTTCGCAATTTAACATCACAAAGGTCTTTAGATTCCATTCACCGAAGATTGAGTCAATCTGATGAAATCCCTGGGAGGAGTTCGTCAAAGTAGGAGGTCTGAAAATAGGGGAAAATGTCGCCAAAATTACACTTTAATTTCAAAATGACATTTCCTGTTCCCACTAGGTGGCGCTGTCACTTGTGTCAAATATGGCAGTTGAAATGTGTTCAGGGGTGGAGCCTTATCATATGTCTCAACATTGGTCCAGATCGGATAATGTATGTGGGAATGAGAGGCAATAAGATTTTCATGGCGAATCATCAAAGTTCGCCGTCCCGCCACGCCCACACCATACCCCGAAAACTCAAAAGCTCCTCAATTTAGCATCGCCCAGGTGTGTAGTTGAGACTGACCAAGTATGAAGCTGATCCAATGAAATCCTTAGGAGGAGTTCGTAAAAGTACAAGGTGTGGAAATGGCAAAATCAGGGCCAAAATGCCATCTTCACTTCAAAATGGCGGACTTCCTGTTGGGTTTACGTCGATGCGCCCGCTGACTTTTTTGTTCGTCTTGGCATGATACACATGTGTGCCAAATTTCATACATCTAGCTAAAATTATGTGGCCGTAGGACTTCATTTAAGAAGGCATAGGTGGCGCTCTCGAGCCATTTTGCACCGCCCATCTGTGAAACCAATAAAATACAAAAATTTTCACCAGTTCTGATGCGTGTGCAAAATTTCATGAGTTTTTGAGCATGTTAAAGCCCTCAAAAAGCCAATTC
>VUQR01036340.1:0-15490 GCA_015108515.1 Hemichromis elongatus
TAAGCAAAACGTCAGTAAACAGTATCCAAAACTTTAGGTGACAATGACATACTATCACACTATTACACATGTAGGTAAAATAGGCTAAGATTCATTGAGATTGACGTAGTCATCTGGGACAAACATACAGACATGTTTAACCACGATCATTATATTATGATGATGATATTACAAACTGGTAAGTTTTAAATTTCTAATTAATATGTTGTTGAATTCCAGACTAACTTTAAACATCTGTCATATGTTACTTAGCAGTTGTTTGTTTGTTGTAAAGGTCCTTAGATCCTGTGGCGGTGAAGAAAGCGTCATTGTGGAAAAGTGTGCGCCAACCCGAATCATTCCGCAGTGATAATCCAGACCCATTTTTTCTTAAAGCTTTGGAGAGGGCCTGCCGCTGAACGTAACTTTAAGTTGCTGCTGAAGTTGCAGTGTAGGGAAATTATTATTTGTTGAAAATGTGTCTGTGCGTATGAATGTGTGTATTGTGGAGTACTGTTTGTGGCTTGGCAGCCTAAATCGGATGTTAATCCTGAGGACAGGATACGACTTCATATTTAAATACTGCCTATTGTAGGAAAATCGAAACCTACGGGTGGGCTGACTCGCAAAATTCAGAGCAACGCAAAACTGCAGCTAAGCACACTTCCGTGTTTCCGGTTGGGAAAAAATGGCTTTTTATCAGCAGTCACCTTTTTACAACCCGGTAAGAGAATAAAATATGTTCATCTTAAGACTTTTCGCACTTATAAACGCTGTAATTCCTACGCACGGCAAGAAGACTCTCAGCTCCCAGGGTTGTTCCGTTATTCCGTTACGCAGGGTCAGATGGACGCAGCCAACACAAACGCACAGTGCGAGTTTTAAACCTCGCTGGTCGGCTTATACGCATGAAAGTAAAACGTTTAGTGTCTAAAAGTCACTAAAGTCTTGTTCTGTAAAACTTTCCGATCTTTCCAAAATGTTCGCTTGCGAGCAGCGTAAATAAGTACGTGTACACTGACGCTTCCCGTATCTTAACGCTAAAGTGACTTTTGGCCCAGATGTTTTCAGCAAATTTGAGAAACTACGATGCAGACGCTTGAGTACATGAGGCGTTTTGACTCTTGGCTGTGGTGTAGCGGTTAGGTGGGAAACAGTTGCGCAGAATATGGATAAAATAAATAAGACAGTTTCTTTTAACCCGACTTCCGTTATTCCGATACGGAGACAGTGTGTAAAATATCGAGCCAAAGAAGAATTCATATTTGGACATGTGTAGTGGCCTAGAAGTAAATACGTGATGACTCTGATTATCTTCAAAACATCTACGACGCACAAACAAATCATCAAATACAATACCGGAGGCTATAACACTGGTGTCAAACACGGTACACAACTTCAACTAAACATAAACATATATCTACAGAGAACATCAATAATTAAAGTCACGCCTGCGCTCTGATGTTCTTGTATAAAATGGTATTCATAATGTCTTTATTCCACGTTCTTTAAGATCAGATTATAATTCTCTCTAGTTACATTTCATGCATGACATTTTAGCAGGAAGTGGTTTGCAGCAGCAACATCCTTTTGCATTTTGAGGCCTTTTCCCCTTCTCTGTTTGTAGTAAGAAAGAACCAAGTGCTCATGTAGAGTGTTATTGTTTTTCCCCACCCCTCTGATTTTAGTCTAATTCGTGTTTTCCAATCAATTCCTTCTGTGTACGCTGAAGTATCTAGTGCCAGTTGGGAAACAGGCCTCGCCCAATGGAATTTGTGGAATAAATATATTTGCAGCATAAAACAAAACCTTACAATGAAGCAAATAATTTACCTTTTTTTAATCATATCAACAACTCTACAATTTGTGTATCAAAATATTGTCAAAATTGGACAAAAAAAACAACACATACATGTTTTTCCAACTTAGATGTGGGTTTTTGTGTTAATTTTACCAGCCTTTTTCATTTATTAAACTGCTGCCAACATGAAAACACACATTCATGAAGGAAGAGACACACACATTTAAAAAGTTTAGCAAGTGATATAAACAGGCACCTTTAGGAAACAACGTAGCTACAAAATATGTAGCCGTGTGTAGCTACATATCCATAAGAAAGAAAAGGAAGAATGCTTAGTAACAAAATGACACTGTTTCTTTGGTTTATGTGGCATACTAACTTTGTTTATTCATTTACTTATTTATTTAAGTATATTACATCTTGCAGTCAAACAATAGAGCAAGTAATTAGCTGTTTATCCATGTTCTTTGTAGATAGTCCCCTTCACTGGGTCAATCCAAGGTGGTCTGCAGGAGGGGAAGTCTATCACTGTCAGTGGACGTGTCCCGCCTGGGGCTGACAGGTCTGTCTGCTTGTTCCTTTATTTATCAGCAACAGTGTTTTTTTTCATTTACCAATAATTTTCTTCAAAGTTTTTGTCAACAATCTTTTTTGGGACAAAAGTTAAGACAAAACTAAATACCAATTAATGCAATCTATGAATTAAAACGAGATGAAAATGGTCTGGAGAGACAAGATCCGATCAGAAGTAATGAAGTCACTACAAACCACGTGAGCGTGTTGAGTCCACTCAGTGGCCAAATGAGTCTGGGGCAGGAGCTACAAAAGTTAGTACGGACGTTACTGTGTGAGAAAACACATGTTATGATTTTTGCACATTTATCTTAAGGGACTACCATTACTAGGGTTGACCCTTAAGAGGGTCATTGACCCACTATTAGTCATGTGTCTTATTACATGAGCCAAGGTGTTAAAAAAAGCATGGATCTGATTTCCAGGGTCCAGAACCCCAATACAGGAAATCTGGGTCGTCTCTCTGTTTAAAGAAAGTGGGTGAGGAAACTGGGGTCAGGGGGTCGACCCGGAGGTTGGCAGCACAAAAGTCCATAACCACAGAGCTCTGGGGGTCGACAGCTCAACAGTCCATGCTTACCGTATGCAGCCCCAGAGAGCAACCATGAGGCCCGTGGCGGAAACCGTGATGAAGCAGTCCTGGAGATCGACCTTAAGTGCGGCAGTTCATAGCTTAATAGGCCCGACAGCTGACCGCGTGCAAGATGGCACTGGCATCGGTGTAGACGTGGTAAGGAAGCCCCCAGTTGCTTGGCAGGCACCGGACGCACTGAACGTGATGGTGGCGTGGGAGCCGCGAATGGCAGAGCTGCTGGCTAGGGATCCAAGAATAATGGAGCTGCTGGCGACGGCGAGGGATCCGTGACTGAAGGGCTGGAAGTGACAGCGGGGGAGTTGTAATTGATGGGGCTGCAAGTGACGGCGAGGGAGAGGAGACTGATGGAACTGCGTAGCAGGGCCAGCAGGCGTGAAGACTTCAGGCTGAGAGGAAACAGAATGAGCAGGGACAGAGACCTATGGCGGAGAAGGAGCAGAAACAGCAGGTGCGGAGACAGAGCAGCAGACGCAGAGACCACTGGCTGCCGTAACCCCAGCATCTCCTTGGCCTGGACCAGAGAGTCGACCGGCCCTGGAGCTGACAGGATTCCCTACAGCTACGGACTGCTGCGAAGAACTGCCTGCATGATGCTTATTCCCACCAAATTAGCTCACACATACGAGGCTTCAGAAACGCACCTCCAAAGGCGCATGAGGTGAGCAGTGTTCTCATCCCGAGCCACATCCGCTGGGTCCATCTTGTGTCAGGTCGTTCTGTCATTGCGGGGTACGTCAGTGTGTTGTGAGCAGTACCCAGACGCAGATGCAGGGAGAGGTATTGCAGGTGAACAAAAAGTGAGTCTTTAGGTGGCTGGTGGCAGGAAACATGAAAACTATGAAATACTGTGATAACTATGACAAAATATGACTGACTATGAAAACTGCAATACCCACAGATGACCTGAATATGAGTGAACAGAAACACAAAGACTAATTGCACACAAGGCTGATAGGGGGAAGTGAAAACCCATGAGGAAACACCTGATACACATGAACCTAATGACTACTGGGAAGTGAAACTAAATACAAAGGGCAATTCTAGAATCAAAGTGAGTACCCAAATTACGCCAGCAGCAATAAAATAGATCTCTACGGTAATGCTAAAAGAAAGAGCTAGGGATGAAAAAGCGCCTTCATCCGCCAAGAGCATGCAAAGGTCCAGCCCAACAAAGCAGTGTGCAGCTCTGTGTCACCTACGAGGGAGCAGCAAGGAACACAGATGACACGGTGCCAAGCTGACCAGGACAAGCAGTCGATGTGACTTCAAGGAGGGGCGTCAAGAGAGGCGGGACAGCGAGATTGAAGTCCCCCAACTTTCCTATCATCTTAGAGAGGGTAATCAGTCTTAACATCCACCCTGATATGTTTAAAATGATACAGAGTGCTGTAACAGAGTTTTCCCATATTTTATAATAGTAAATCCTCTGTATTCTTAATTAAAGATATAATGAAAATACAAGCCTGATTAATATGCCAAATGAGAAATGTGGTTGAATAGTGAAAAGGACTGTTCTAATGTCTCAATTTTGTGTGGGTGGACATGATCCAGCTTCAACCTTGGCAGACGTGCTCCCTGGCTCAGCTGCAGGGGTGGTGCAGTTGAGCCAGGGAGGGGCAGTGATGTTGGGGAACAGGTGAACAGAATCCCCTAATGAAGTTTCTCCACGATATATAGCAAACCCAGAGCCCAGACAGGGGGAGTGTGTGCTGGGAGCCAAACCATATAAACGTCACATGTTTGCTATTACAGTAAACACAAACGTGAACAACCTACCAGTGTGTTGGGTCAGTCTTTACACAGACCTTGACCTTGTGTGTGACTGCAGGAATGTGGACGATAAGAAATGTGTCACCAACCTGAGATTATACATGATTCTGAATAAGAGAAATAGTGTCAAGTGTCCTAACTGTTCAACACAGAACAATGATTCTAATGTGATTTTACTGATAATAGCTTGGAAGAAGAGAATTGCTGAGTATCCCCCTAAGAACATGAAGAAACTGCAAGAAACTAGCTTACTGCTGTGCTTGCCAACAAGGGTTTCACCACCAAGTACTAAATCATATTTTGCTTGGTGATTAAATACTTAATTCATTCAGTAATAGCAGATCAATTTGTAATATTTCTGTAATATGTTTTTTTTTCTGGATCTTTGGTTATTCACTTTTTCTTCGGTAAATTAAAAAGTTCAGACTGTTCATTTCTTTGTAACTTACAAAGTTATCAGTGGATCATTGCCCCACTGTAAGGAATATTTTCATCAATTTGCAGTTACTTAGTACAGTCATTTTAAAACTCTTAAAACTTAAAATTACAACTTATACTCATTAGTTGTCTGTGAACTGAGTCTGTTTGGCCACATTTTCCAATAATCAGTTAATACATCCATATGTTCGATCTTATTCACCTTCTTAATCACAGGTTCAGTGTGAATCTACAGTGTGGTTCCAGAGCCGGTGCGGACATTGCTATCCACATTAATCCACGCTATGAATGCCAGCACTATGTGGTGACCAACACTTTCCAGCATGGAAGCTGGGGCACTGAAGAGAGGAAGTACAACTCCCCATTTCCTGCTGGGTCCTCTTTCACTCTTGTCATTACTGTCACCCGGGACTTCTACCAGGTCAGGTCCTAAACATTGGAATATGATCTAAATAAACAAATGAATAAGACATTTAATTTTGCCGCAGTAGTCTTCTTTGGTAATTGTATTTCTAAAATGTATTGTTGTGCAAAAATAGTTTTCACTGTTCAGAAAATTAGACACAAATTTAAATCCATATGTACTATTACCAGCTCAGCGTCAATGGCTGCCACTTCATGGAGTACAGACATCGCCTCCCATTTCACCAGGTTGACACCATCTCAGTGGGTGGAAAAGTGGAAATTTCTTCCATTGCTTTTCAGAGTCCTGTGGTGAGGAAGTTTGCACAATTTATTGGCTGTTTATTTGAAATACATAAGTAATATAGCAGCATAGTTGGTTGTGTATCTGTGTTTATGATTAAATAATCTTAAACCTGATAAATAATCAAGAATATGATAAAAAAGTGAGAACAAAGTAGTTTCTTTTTGTATTTTATTTCCTGCTCAGCCTGCGTTTGGTTCACAAGTATCCTTTCATCCCCAGACTGGATATCCTTCTTGTCCAGCATTTCCAGCACAACCTGGGTTCCCAGCACAGCCTGGATTTCCAGCACAGCCTGGATTTCCAGCACAGCCTGGATTTCCAGGACAGCCTGGATTTCCCGGTTATCCTGGATTTCCAGCACAGCCCGGATTTCCTCCTGCAACTCCAGTAAGTATCGTGGTCAGGTTTGTAACATCTGCTGTGGTGGTAACAACAACCATCTTAGTTGAGTTAGAGAGTAATTTAAAACATGCACACAGACTCACACACATTTTTTGATCTTCACTAAGCTCTCTGAAGGTCTATGCCTTGTAATAATGCTACCTAATCACAGCTTGAAATGCAAATAGAACTAGGACGAGCACAGAACCTTGTGTATTGAAATTGGATTATATTACCTAGATATGATTCAAACCACTGTAGTGCAGTTCCTTTACTGCCTATGACATTCTCTGGAGTTTGATGAGGCCATGGGGAAAAAAAACAACTTTGTTTTGCATTCTTTCTTCTGGAAAACCATTTGGTGGTTCAGGAGGGGAAAGTGATTTTTTACTTACATGGTGTATGTTAGAGGTAGGGTAATGCTGACTTCAGCTGAGGATATAGTTGGGCAGGGTTGGGCGGTGTAAGGAATACTTTGAGGACCTCCCTGATCCCACTGACGTGACTTCTTTAGAGAAATCAGAGTTTGGGGACAAGGGACACTATAACCCATCACTGGGGGGTGAGGTTACTGAGATAGTCAAACTTCTACCTTGATGGCCTTAGAATCTTATCTCTGCTTTTTGCAGATGATGTGGTTCTGTTGGCTTCATATGCTGGTGCCCTCCAGGTCACACTGGAGTGGTTCTCAGCAGAATGTGAAGCAGCAGAAATGAAAATTAGCATCTCTAAATCCAAGGCCATGGTCCATGCGTCCATTCCATGGGTGGAACACTCACGCAGGGCTATGGACAAGTTTCTCCCCATTTGGAGGAGTTTAAGTACTTAGTGTCTTGTTCACGAGTGAGGGAAGAGGGGAGCAAAACATTGACATATAGATTGGGGTGGTGTCTGCAGTGATGCGAATGCTGTACCAGTCCTTCATGGTGAAGAAAGAGCCAAACATAAATTTACCAGTCGAATAACATAACTACCCTCACCTATCATCATGCGCTCTGAGTAGAGCAAGATTGTGCACAGAATCTTATTGTTTCAAGCTTTTTCTGAAGTGTGGCTGGCATCTTAGAGAGAGGGTGATGAGTTCAATCATTCAAGAGGGGCTCAGAATAGAGCTGCAAGTCCTCTACTTCAACAGGCACCAACTGAGGTGGGCATCTGACTTTGATGCCTCCTTCTGTGTGACACAGAAGGAGGCATCAGGACTCAGCTGGCCTGGATGTTCCCCCAAATAAGCTTGAGGAAGTGGCTAGGGAGAGGGAGGTCTGGGGCTCTCTGGATAGACTGCTGCCCCTGCAGTCCTGGCCCAAATAAGCAGAAGAAAATTGATGTATGGATTCTGTGTAATCCATTATTGTAAATTTAAATGTTATTAAGAAATTATCAGAAAAGTAGGGTTTTCAGGGAATACTGTTAAATGTTGAGGCCGTCAATTTTAGCATCTACAAGGATGGTAAAATTAGCCACTGTCTATTCTAAACCAGATTAAAAGTATTAGAAATCAGATAGAAAATCCAAGTAAGAACCAGGTGGTGCATAGATAGCAACAAATCAAACAGGTTCGAGTTTTCCAGTTAGGGTGCACAAAGCTAAGAGTTTTTAAATGAATAACAAATCTGTGTTGTCATTGGTTTATTAATAAGCTGCAGTGAAAGATTGCTGCTGCTCTCCCTCCTCTGCCTTTGCTTTGAAGGTGCTGACATTAAGTATGACTCTGTGTTGATTCATACAATCTAACGTATTCAAACTGCTGCAACCAGGTTTCTGTTAGGCAAACTAAGTTAATATGTTTAGTAAATGACAGGGAGAACTAATGCTTAATAAACCACACTTATTGTTTTTACTCTGAAGATGCTATTTTGTTCTTTCTTTGTGAATTTTCTTTGTATTAGTTTTAAAATAAATGCATGAGACTTTTGTGAAAGGTTACGTTCTAGTTTTTAAAAATGTGCATATTTATTTGTGGCTGAAACCTTATCCATAACCCTACCATTAAACCTAAAGATGTTACTAGTAAACTGATGGATGTTAAGAAGGTAATTTATGTCCTAACTGTAGTTAGAGAGTTGCAGTGTTGCTGTTGAAATAATATATATTTCTTGTTTGGAGGTGGTTCCATACATGACTGCCATCAGTGGTGGACTCAGGCCTGGCAGGACCATCACAATCCAGGGATCTGTATACCCAAGTGCCACAAGGTCAGACTTCATGATCAGATGTTTGCTTTATTTACTTTGGTAAATGATAAATGGCCTGTATTTGTACAGCGCTTTACTAGTCCCTAAGGACCCCAAAGCGCTTTACACTACATTCATCCACACATCCACTCACTGGTGATGGTGAGCTACATTGTAGCCACAGCTGCCCTGGGGCGCACTGACAGAGGCCAGGCTGCCGGACACTGGGGGGCGCCACCGGGCCCTCTGACCACCACCAGTAGGCACCGGGCGAAGTGTCTTGCCCAAGGACACAACGACTGAGACTGTCAGAGCCGGGGCTCGAACCGGCAACCTTCCAATTACAAGACGAACTGCCAACTCTTTGAGCCACTTTGAAATTGGCATATATAAATGTAACTGCAAAAATGATAACTATGTATGTAAAGTGAAAAAATTAAGAATTAGACAATACAGTGAGGGAGATAATTATTTGATCCCTTACAAAGAAATGAATTATGGTGGCTTCATTGTAATGGAGAAAAACAGAATATTAACCAAAAATATAGGAAAAAACCATATTACATAAACGTTAGAAATTCATTTGCATGTCATTGAGTAAATCTGTTTTGTCCCCAGGCAAGACATGACTTGGTCGAGTAACCCTTGTTGGCAGGCATAGTGCTAAGTGGTTTCTTTTACCAGGTTTGCCCACATACTGGGGAGATTTTGACCCACTCATATTTAAAAACCTTTAGGTTTCTTGGGTGCCACTTACCTTCATTATTGCACACAGATTTTCTATAGGATTGAGGTCTGGAGAATGGCTGAACCACCAGCAAGACCTAACACATTAATACGACCCTAAGGTGCTTCTTCCACTCCTTTGTTCCCTCGGCAGCATGTGTTGGTCATGCCAGAAGACTCATTCACAACCTATCTTGCTGAAAGAAGGAGGTTCTCATTCAAGATTTTACAGTACATATCCTCTCCATTGGCTCAGTGCTTGACTGTGTGGATGCTGCTCTTTGTGTCAGCATTGCTCTTCCCCCAAGTATAGCGGGTCGAGTGGATGCCAGAGAGCTCAAATTTGGGTTAGGGTTACACTTTCTTCCAAGCCTTCTTTGAATTAATAAAATGTTCACAGGCAAGTTAAAGACAGGTCAATAAATATGCCTTCTTGAGCAGGGCGACCTTGTGGACGCTGCAAGATTTTAATCCATTACAGTTTAGTGTGTTACCAATAGCGTCCTTGGTGACTGTGGTCCCACCAGCTCCTCTTGTGTAGCAATGGGCTGATCCACCACTCTTATCATAGTAAATCACATCCACTGAGGAAAAATTTTATATTTCTTCCAGGGACACAGCCAATGTACAGGAGCCAGAATTGTGGTTGTAGGGGATCAGATACTTTCAAACGTTTCATCCAAAAAGAGACATTCCAGTTTGAAATTTAGATTATCTGCCAAACCTACAGTTTGATTGCCAAGCACATTATAACATTGTTCTTTGAATTTAATCTTGTTACCAGGAAAAAACAAACTTAAAAAAAAGAAAAGAAAAAACTTTTTTCGCCAGCCAATTGGCAACCATACTGTCCTCTGTCTGCGTAATTACAGACTTAAATTAGAAAAGAAATAATAAATAAATTAATTAATTAATTAATAGTCACTAATTAATGCATTATTTTGTGTTTCTTCACAGGTTTCATGTGAATCTGAGCCACCAGTCTGGCATCGCTCTGCATTACAACCCACGTTTCAATGAGAATGCTGTGGTTCGAAATACCAAGTATTTGGATCAGTGGGGCTCTGAGGAGCGTGGTGGTGGCATGCCTTTCCACCGGGGTCAGCCTTTCACGGTACAACTCTGAATTTACACACTGTACAAGTTTCAGTATAAGTCACAACACTTTGTGGTAAACTGCTTTTTAGTCATGACTTCACATATCATAAAGGGAAATTATAGGTGATCTGACCTTGGAGTACCATGTGACTTATAATGTTTCTATTGTGCCTCATGTTAAGTGTGCTATCTTTAGCTGTTGGGTTCACTGTAAAAAAACTGATTTCACTAACAAAAATTATTTTGTTTCGTTTTAGCTGACTATATGTTGTGAAGCTCACTCCTTCCGAATTGTGGCCAATGGGATGCAGACTCATACCTACAAGTATCGTTTCAATCCCCTGCATGCCGTTACCAACCTGGAGATTGATGGAGACATCAGCCTGACCTCTGTGATTGTGTAGCGCTGCAGGACCCCTGTGGTTGTTGGCAACATTTTGCAACATTTCCCAAACTAGAGCCACATTAATTAGCAATGAATTGTGAAATTGTGCTAACTGCTTAGTTTGATTATGTAATGTATAATGTGTAATCAACATTTTGCAATCATTTTATAATCGCCTGATTTTATAATATTATATCCTCTATATTACTGAGACACATTCACTCTTAAAGGAAACATCTATTATCGATTATCAGATACACCCAATTTACACACACACATTCTGTGCAATGAAGGCAAAGAAAACAGTAAACAGTTTAAGCAAATGCAACATTGTCTAATTGGAAGTTGGCTTTGTCACCATTATTGCAAACCTGACCCTTGACTCAATAATTAAAAACAAATGAATAATTAAATGAAATTTGAACCTGATCAGAGCAAAAGCAGGCAAGCAAACTGCTATATGAATTACTGCAATCACAAAGGAAAGATATGTTTTACATCATATGTAAGTCTCAAACTGCATTAGAGCTACACTTTTATTTTCCTTGGTCTACATCGTAATTGTGTATTGTGAATGCCAGATTTCCATCATCTTCCAAAAATAAATTTCCAGTCTGATTTTGCATTCTCTTCACTGTCCCAGTGTGTGAACGATATGTCCATTCAGTTTCTTAGTCCAAAAAGTTTTTATACAGTCATTGTCATGGTCCTGGGTCGTATGACCCAGTGTTCTGAGTTTTTATGATGTTTTGTCATGCAGTTGAGGCTGCCATTTTTCACTACTGTGTTTGACACTACTGAAAAACCAACTTATTTCAGTTACTTGCTAACACTGCAGTTCCCTACGGTCTTACAGGTACTGGAACTGGAACCATACAGTAACCTTCCAACATGGCCACCAGAGAGTGCTATAAGGCTTTAGTAAATTGAAGTCAGTGTCCTGAGACACCGGTACAGAGTGATTTGTCAATATCTTATCTACATTTTGAAGATAATGTACATTTCCCTTTGCTTCTGTATATATTCACTTGCATTAATAATCCTATGCAAGCACAACAAAAATTCAGTCATGCCAACATTACATGGTACACAACATTAAAATACAGAAACAACAAGTGACACATGGTCCCAAATAATCTCAAACTGATATCCTGAAAATTATACTGTACTCAAATGATTTAATCTTTGTGATATGATCCATTATCCTGCAGGAAGCAGCCATCAGAAAACCGTGGTTAAACCATGCTCATAAAGAGATGGACATGATCAGCTACTCTGGCATGGTACCCAGAAAATATCCCCACATCATTACACCACAAGCAGCAGGCCGAACGACGGATACTAGGCACAAGGGATCCATGCTTTTATGTTGTTTATTCTGACCCCGCCATCCAGCTGTTGCACTAGAAATCAAGACTCATCAGACACTGTGTCCAGTCTCATGTAGTCCAAGAGTGTGAATCGTTGCCTCGGTTGGCTGTTTTCAACTGACAGAGGTTGCCCCTCTGGAGTATATTTTGTGCAGTCATTTTTACTTTTAGCTCTGGATAATTAAACTCTTGAAACTGTACCAGAACAAACAAACAAACAAACAAACAGAAATGGATGCAGGCTTTACTCTATTTTTAAGTCATCCAGGTCAAACTTCAGTGTTGAGGCTTTGATGTTTCTCAGTGCACACAGCACAGTCCAGAAACTGCAAACTACTATCCTTCCCTCTATTTAAACTGTTGTACTTATCAAAAGAAACACAATATTGATCTGGACACCACTGTGAGAATGTTCTTATATTGTTTTCTTAATCAGCACAATAGTATTGGTCTGTGCTGCCTTTTTTTAAACCTCATAATTCAATTTCAGGGCCATGTATCTTGGACTGATTACAGTAGCATTGCTATCTACTCATTTTCAAAGTTGAGGAGCTGTGTCTCCAGTTCATTAAGACTGGCCTACACATCTATGAATTATCTACATTTATTTCATATACCATTGCCATTAAACCAGGCTGAGAAGTTACTAAACATGTGACACACTGAGCAGGAGAGAAGCAAGTTTGAGCTATTTTAGATACTTTTTGAAATTCTGATGTCAGCGTTCCGCAGTGAACGCAGTCTTCTCCTAATGTTGACTGTATCTAAGGAACAAATAAAGGACAAACATTTGCCTTCCTTTAATAAGTATATTCGTACAGAGGTAATCTGTACAAACACAACAGTTTACTGTAGACTAGAGAAATTCATTCCCCACTTGAATGAAACATTTCAAGTGGGGAATGAATGAAATTAGTTTTTCAGGTGACACAAAAGTACTACGCTGGTAAATGAACCTTCTGTGGATGAAGAAACTGCCAGATACTATCGTGTCTAACGAATACAAGACCGGTATATAAATAAGAAATATGTTAGAAGCACATATTAAGCATTGTTGCTCACCTTTGTATCTGACAGTGTCACCTTTTGTATACTGTCAGCTCTCATGGTTAAAGTTTGGCTTTTAGAGTCTTTGAGAAAAAAGCTTTTAAGGACCTTTCACATTCTAATCTAGTTCTGAAAGAGCAAAAGAAAAACTTAGAGTGTCATATACACCATGTCACATTATCAGCTTGCGTTGTCTTCTGCCAGGCTCATTTTGGACACACTCCTATAGGTCATGTGAGGGCAGCTGACATAGTCTGTTTAACTGGAAAAAAGCCAGAGAAGATACAGCAATAAACTGGTGTTGAAGGTTCTTTTAGCATGACTGGAATTTTACTTTAACAGCCAAAACATTGAAAGGCATCCTGCTTAGTATTGTTATATGTGTTACTCTCACATTTTAGAGATCTTGAAAAGCAGCTTTGTTACTTTTGAGCTTCTGATTTTTTCACAGAAGAGTTCATTAAAGCCATAAAAGCTAGAATCATCAACAAGCTCATGTAAACAGCTTCTATGTTGAAAATATGTTTTTTTTATTTATTACTAAGTCTCTGTCTGTGAAACAGGCGGCAAAAACATGAATGTTTAAAGGTCATTTGAAAAGCCATAAAATCCAGCATTATTGACAGCCACTGATAGTCAGCTTTTGTTTGGAAGAATTTTTATTTTGAAAGTTTACACACTTCTTGTAATGCTTTCAGTCATCCAAACATTCAACGTAGTACTGGTTATAAGGCTGTGAGAGTGATATCAATAAGATTAACAACAGCAGTTCTGAACAGGTTTAAATCTGTTCCTTTAATGGCTAAACAAGACACACTTACCCCCCTATACCCCACAGGATCAGCCATGATGAGTTTTGATATGAAAGAGAAAGGATGATGAGACCATTGCTTGCTAGGGTGACTAGAAGTATGATAAGAAGAGGAAATGTTTAAAAAAACAAAACAAAAAGCCCCATCCTGTCTGCATCAGGGAGGAACAAAGAAAAAGGAGGGTGTAGGTATAATAAGGATTTCACTTTAACAAAAGCCAAGACAAAACTACCTCACACTGAACACAATTTTCACCATGAGGGAAAGTTTTCGTGTACAACAACTAAAGTACCATGTTTAAAATGTGTATTATATGCGTGTTGTTACAGTGTAAAGACAGCTTGTGCTTCTAATATTCAGCTGTAATTATATCAATGCTTATAATGTTTTATAAATGATTCTGTATAAGCAAGGCTGTGCTTTTTGGACATTATGACAGAACTGTAAATCCTATTACATCTAAAACTAGATGTTTTAAAGTATGTATTCCTCTTGTAGATGAAAAGATTTTGTCACTGAGATTTGAATGCAGTTTACAAAATTTTGTGTGGTGATATATACACATCTCAAAAAATAAAAGGAACACAGAAATAGGACATCCCAGATCTGAATGAATAAAATATTCTTATTAAATACTTTGTTCTATACATAGTTGAATGTGCTGACAACAAAATCACACAAAAATGATCAATGGAAATCAAATGCTCTTGATGAGGTGGCGGATGGTCTCCTGAGGGATCTCCTCATAGGACCTGGACTAAAGCATCTGCCAACACCTGGACAGTCTGTGGTGCAACATTGGTGAACGGAGAGAGACGTGATGTCCCAGATGTGCTCGACTGGATTCAGGTCTGCGGGCCAGTCCATAGCATCAATGCATTCGTCTTGCAGGAACTGCTGACACACTCTAGCCACATGAGGTCTAGAATTGTCTTGCATTAGGAGAACAACAAGGCCAACCGCACCAGCATATGGTCTCAGAAAGCGTCTAAGGATCTCATCTCTGTACCTAACGGCAGTCAGGCTATCTCTGGCAAGCACGTGGAAGGCTGTGCAGCCCCCCCAAAGAAATGCCACGCCACACCATTACTGACCCACTGCCAAACCGGTCATGATGGAGGATGTTGCAGGCAGCGGAACGTTCTCCACGGCATCTCTGGATTCTGGCTATGTCCACACTAATGCGTTTTCGTTTGAAAACACATCGTTTTCTCCGTTTTGGCCTCCCGTCCACACTGAGATAGCGTTTATGGTCAAGGACAACAGAGTATTTTGGAAACGCTCTCGAAAAAGCATAGATTTGAAAAAGGAGCTTTCGGTCTCAGTGGGGACAGCAGAATGTAAGCGTTTTCGGCCTCTGAAAACGATTATGCTCAGTGTGAACCTGCTTTCGTCTATGAAGAACACAGGGCACCAGTGGTCAAGTTGCAAACCTTGGTGTTCTCTGGCAAATACCAAACGTCCTGCACTGTGATGGGCTTTAAACACAACTCCCACCTGTGGACGTCGGGCCCTCATGGAGCCTGTTTCTGACCATTTTAACCAACACATGCACATTTGTGGCCTGCTGGAGGTCATTTTGTAGGGCTCTGGCAGTGCTCCTCCTGTTCCTCCTTGCACAAAGGCAGAGGT
>VUQR01036340.1:15510-31650 GCA_015108515.1 Hemichromis elongatus
GGCACCAGTGATCAAGTTGCAAACCTTGGTGTTCTCTGGCAAATACCAAACGTCCTGCACTGTGATGGGCTTTAAACACAACTCCCACCTGTGGACGTCGGGCCCTCATGCCACCCTCATGCAGTCTGTTTCTGACCATTTTAGCCAACTGCTGGAGGTCATTTTGTAGGGCTCTGGCAGTGCTCCTCCTGTTCCTCCTTGCACAAAGGCAGAGGTAGCGGTCCTGCTGCTGGGTTGTTGCCCTCCTACGGCCTCCTCCACATCTCCTGATGTACTGGCCTGTCTCCTGGTAGCGCCTCCATGCTCTGGACACTATGCTGACAGATACAGCAAACCTTCTTGCCACAGCTATGTGCCATCCTGGATGAGCTGGACTACCTGAGCCACCTGTGTGTGTTGTAGACTCCGTCTCATGCTACCAACAGAGTGAAATCACTGCCAGCATTCAAAAGTGACCAAAACATCAGCCAGAAAGCAAAGGTACTGAGAAGCAATCCGAGGTCATCCCCTGCAGAATCACTCCTTTATTGGAGATGCCTTGCTAATTGCCTATAATTTCCACATGTTGTCTATTTCATTTGCACAACAGCATGTTAAACTGATTGTCAGTCAGTGGTGCTTCCTAATGCTGGGCAGACACTGTGCGATTTTTTCAGTCGCGCGATTCAGCTCCTGCTCAAGCTGTAAGATTGACTCGCAGGGGTTAGAAGTTCGTAGGTGACGATGCAGGGTCTCACACTATACGGTCCGATGCTCTGATACGACCTGAGTGCTCACACTGTGCGCACAGACAATGCGCTGCCCTGCCATGCTCCTCCGTCTTTTTCGCCGACGTTTATGTGTTTGCGCGTGCGCAGTGTGTGAAGCTGCATTGACACCCTCACGACCAAGCGATTAATGATCGGGAGCTGGTCGTGAGGTGTCAGTCGCTTCTCGTTACCCCACGTATACGACACGATGCACGACGCACGATGAAGGCGAAAATCGGGCCGATCACCAAAACGGTCGCACGACTCAAAAATCGGCTCAAAATGGGCCAAAAATCACACAGTGTCTGCCCAGCATAAGTGGACAGTTTTAATTTTACTAAAGTGTGACTGACTTTGAGTAACATTGTGTTGTTTAAGTGTTCCCTTTATATTTTGGAGCAGTGTACAATGTGAGGAGCTAAGGCTTCCATGGATCCACTGGGAGGAGGGAAAGACACACCACACTCAACTGCCGCTACACACTCTTGAGTCACTTCACGCCACACTGCCACAACTCTCACACTCAAGAATCCAGGGAGAGAAACAAGGACAGGTCCAGGGAATTTATGTTCAGGAAACAGATAATTAGAACAACCCTAGGAAATCATGGGAAACACGAGAGATGGATAAGCCAGGGTTACACTAACATGGGTTGCACTACAATTTAGTGACGAGAACCACCGAGCCACCACCTTAAGTAGTGGCCAGTAGCATCAGGCTAATGAGCAGCAGATGAGTCATTGATCCCAAGTGTGTGGGCCAAAGGCGGAAACCCCTAACAAGTTCCACCCAGGCGGAGATGAGGCAGGAAAGACAGAACGAGAGAGACAAAACAAAACATGTGGATCCTGGGTGAACCACCAGGGAGACACAGGGACCATGAAAATTTGGGTATTACACAAATGGAAACAAGACACCCCATAATGATGAAGCACCACAGGACACCACAAGGGACACATCGAAGCCATGTAGCCTGGTTGGGCAAACTCCCATGCACCCTCAAGTATCCTCGAGAGGATAAAGAGCTGGTCCAGTGTTTCACGACCAGAATGGAAACCGCATTGTTCCTCCTGTGTCTGAGGTTTGATTAACAGATGGACTCTCCTTTCCAGCACCCTGGCATAGACTTTCCCATGGGGGCTGAGGAGTGTGATGCCCCTATAGTTGGAACACACCCACTAAACCCCCTTCTATGCAGCATTGTAGAGGCGTGTCAAACAAGAGAGCCCTTCAACACCCAGAACCTTCAGGATCTCAAACCTCATCCACCCCAGGGGCCCTGCCACCAAGGAGTTGTTTAAAAGCCTCAGTTACCTCACTCCCAGAGACAGAAGAGTTGTCCCACTTGTCTGCACAGGTGGCCTCTGCTCCTGGTTGAAAATGACTCCAATATTTCTCACTTAAGGCCAAGGTAATGCCATCCAGAGGAAGTAAGATGCCAAATTTCTAAGATTTTTAGGGTCAAATAAAATGAAGTTTTATCTGAATTTAGAAGCAGAAAATTAGAGGTCATCCAGTTGTTTATGTCTTTAAGACATTCCTGCAGTTTAACGAATTGGTGGGTGTTATCTGGTTAAAGGAGGACTATCCTTTTACATGAACAAATTTAAATCTATTAGATAGATATAAGTCAAATCATTGCACCCTAGTACCTTTCATACCTACAAGCATGCTCTAGTCACTGTAATAAAATATTATGGTCAACAGTATCAAACAATCAGACACTGCACTGAGGTCTAGCAGCGAGCACAGAGATGAGTCCACTGTCAGAGGTTAAAAGAAGATCATTTGTAACCTTCATTAAGCTCTTTCTGTGCTGTGATGAGTTCTGAAATCTCAGTGGAACTCTTCACATAAGCCATTCCTCTGTAAATGCTTAGTCAGCTTTTTTTACAAACGATTATTTCAAGAATTTTTGAGATAAAGGAAAGGGTGGAGATCGGCCTATAATTAGCTAACAGTTGGGTCAAGAGAGTAAGTAGTGGTTTATTTAACGGTTTAACTTAATTGCAGCTTAAAAGCCTGCACTAGATAGTTAATTATCAGAAATAGGCTGATCATATTTTGAGACAGAAACACTGCATAACACAGATGTTGATGGTTTGGAGGAAGTAATTAATCACTGAAGTTAACACAGAAAGCTTTATTTGGAGAAAAGGACTCTAAATAAATATCAGTGTTACTGGAAGTAGCTGGAGATAATGTTACATCTTTGAGATGATTATGAGTATTTTTTTCTGTAACAGTTAAAATTGTATTGGTTAAGAAATTCATGAAGTCATTACTAGTTAATGTAAAAGGAATGGTTGGCTCGAAGGAGCTCTGACTTTTGGTCAGCCTGGCTACAGTGCTGAAGAGAAACCTAGCGCTGTTCTTATTTTCTTCAATCGATGATGAATAGTAAGATGTTCTAGCTTTACGGAGGGCTTTAGAAAAATAAAACAGCAAACTCTTTTCGCTGGCTTTCTTTTTCAGATGAGTTACGGTATCCAGAGTGGTTCGTAGTGAACAAGTACAATTATTAACCAGACACTCGACCTCTGCGTACAAATACAATGGTACAGTTTAAATACACAACTCACAATTGAAGCCGTCTTCCCAGTACTGCACCTAGTTACGCTGTATGAACAGAAGGGGGAGTAGGTTGACTGCGTTTTAGATACAGTATTGACGCTTCAGAGCTGGACTGGGAGCAGCCAGCTATCACAACCATAGCTTGAAAGCTTGTTTCTGTTCCCTACCAGCCGAGCTACACCCATTAACAAGGCAACTGGGAGGCTTCGTTTGAAGTATT
This sequence comes from Hemichromis elongatus, assembly GCA_015108515.1. Lineage (NCBI taxonomy): Eukaryota > Metazoa > Chordata > Actinopteri > Cichliformes > Cichlidae > Hemichromis > Hemichromis elongatus. The sequence continues at coordinate 19,054 of VUQR01036340.1, forward strand.
GGAAAGCAGTGAGTATCTCTTCTTATAATAAGATATGTGCTTCTAGTGAGAAGGCACATTTAGTGTTAAGGCAGCTGTGCTGAGACGGAGGCAGTGAGCGGGGCTGACTGAATGATTTTCATAGGATCCCAGAGTGTTCCAGGATTTGCTTTACCAAAATGAGGGCAAAGAACTGAGGCTGTGACCTGAGCCAATTAGGCTAGTTAGCTAGCTAGACGCTAAATGAAAAGTTAAAATAAAATACAAAAAATACGTAACCTTGTGTTTTTGGTGCGTTCTCATTTGGGCTAGCATAAAAAAAGAGATATTGATTATTAGGTAACGTTACCTTTATTTACAAAGCAGTAGCTCGCCTAGCTAATGTAGCTGAGAAGCTACACTTATTTTAGCTCTGTCATGCTTTTGTCCCCGACTTTACGCTTAATAAGAAGTGCGGCTGACAAATACGCTAAGTTTACGTTAGCGTTTAAGTATTAGAGTCGATTTAATCCCAGGAGCCAAGTAGATAAAAGGGAGACAACTTAAAACTCTTAAGCCATTTAGCGTTTTAGCATTCCCTAACCCGTGCATACAGGACCTAACGCTACTGTTGGTACAGAAGCTGTTCGTTTATTTTGGCTACAGATGACAGAAGGTAGTAATCTGAACGCACTGTTTAGGAAACCTTTGCTGTTCTGGCAAATTGGTTAGTCGGTACTGTGCTGCTACTTACTATATGCAAATAAGTACATCACGTTACCACATTAGTTGCTGTATAGTTCTAAATATCCGTGATGTTCGCAGTGCTAATCTGTGACACCTTTGAGCATATGACTACTTCATAAATGACAGCTTAGGTGCTTGCCTGATGACGTTTTCTTAAGACCTGAATGACATTTTTTGCTGGAAATCCGGACTTATCCTAACAGGAGCAATCACTGATATAATATCCCTATTCCACAATTAAAATAGTTGGAGGTAAATAAGAATCTCTGTGTATTACCCAGCAGTAAATAAATACCAGGTTGAACCATGTGGATGTGCCTGCCTGCACTTTTCAGTTTGTGGCAGGACTCTACCTTATTTGTGAGGCTTTGGAGAGAGCCAGGTAAAAAATAAAAAAAAAAGGTCCTGCCAAGCTTCTCCAGTGGGCTTCTCTAATGTAAGAACAATGGAAGTGTTCAGGGATGTAGGTCTGTTTTTTTCCTTTTGTTTTTTTTGCAAGCTCGTCTACACATACATCCTACACTAGCAGGTTTGCTTAGACTTTTGATGTCAGCTAATTTTTTTAAAACTTGATTCATTATCACTGATATTGATTCAGTCACCTGCAATTTTTTTACAGTCTTCAAACTAGGTCTGGTCTATGCATATTAATAGTAGTAATATTATATATACATATGTGTGTGAAATTACAGATATTTTTATCTATATGCAACAATACAGTGGTAAAAAGTCCGTTAAATAAGCAGACAGAATCATGAAACAGAGCAGAAACAAACATATGGGATTTTTACTACAAAACAAATTCCAATACAGAAAATACTGTTGAGGCTGAAATATCAAGTGATATAAAAATTTAATTATGAGACAATGTAAATGTCTGCTGTCAGGTTATGCCTCCACTAGCAATAATAACAATAATACATCCATTCTCTTCCGCTTATCCTTGTCAGGGTTGCGGGGGAGCTGGAGCCTATCCCAGGGTAAACTCTGGACAGGTCATCAGCCTGTCACAGGGCTAACACATAGATACAGACATTCACACTCACACCTATGGGCAATTTAAACTTATCAATTAACCTACGCCTCCTAACTACACAGTGGTTAGCACTGTTGCCTCACAGTAAGAAGGTCCTGGGTTCTATTCCACCATTAGGCCAAGGTCTTTCTGTGCGGAGTTTGCATGTTCTCTTACAGTCCAAAGACACGCAATAATACTTATTATTATTATTATTATTATTGTTATTATTATTATTATTTACTTGTAATATTAGTCAAGTCAAGTCAAGCCTTTATTGTCACTTCAACCATATACAGTTTGTACACAGTGAAGCGAAACAACGTTCCTCCAGGGCCAAGGTGCTACATGCAACATAAATTTACAACATAGATTAACAGAAAAACACTAACCTAGCTAACTAAAGACAGGACAAACTGACCTAACATAAATTACAACATAAATTTAAAATGAGATTATGCCAATGCAGTCATCAAAAAGTCAAGTTATGTTTAACATCACCATCTGATCCAAAAACCGGACGATCCATGTTTCTTATATATTATCACTTACATTCATAAATTGCAATTCTAAAACCAGTTTACCACAAATATTCATACTTCATAGACAAATCAGTGTCAAATACACTCATGAGAGCAGTGACTGTAATATTTAGCAGTTTACAGAAATTGTTCTCCCTCTCTTTTTTTAAAATTTGTTTTTATTCCTATCCTTTCTTCCCTGCATCACAGCAAACACACCTGACCTGAAGTGAATTCAGTTAAAAAGGGAACACTAAGTTAATTTAGTGGCACAATGTTTAATCTAAAGAAAAAGGAGAAGGAGAAGAAGGAGAAAAAGGAGAGGATGTCTGCAGCAGAGCTGCGCAGTCTGGAGGAGATGAGCATGCGCCGTGGTTTCTTCAACCTGAAGAGGGAAGCGAAGCGGGAATCAAGGAACAAGCTTGAGATTTCCAACCCCATTCCCATCAAAGTGGCCAGCACCAGTGAGCTCCCCCTCACTGACATTGAAGTAGATGGCTTGAGTAACCGAAGCAGCATGATCCTGGATGACCAACTAAGCACTGCCAGCTCCAATGATGATCTGAAGGGTGAGGGTGGAGGAGGACAGGATGGACAACGCAGCTCAGTGCGAGATCGAGTTGCTCACTTTGGTTCACTTGCCAAACAGAACTCTACACAGATGATGAAGCGCTTCTCCTTTTCCCAGAGAAGCAAAGAGGAGAGCCCTTCAGAGGGATCCACCCCTTCAGGCCAGAATTCTGCTGCCCCATCTCCACAGGTGGAAAGTAAAGTTTTCAGCATGCTCCGCAAGCACAGCCTCAAGCAGCAGCCTAGAGCAGAAAGTCCCAAAAGAATCTGCATTCCCGAAGTGGTCGATAAGACCTTCCCTGCACAACTCCAGCTGCCAGCAGTGGTTGCTCCGAGTCCACCTGAGACACGAGAACTGGAACTCCAGCGCCGTAACACTGGTGACTTTGGATTTTCTTTGCGCCGCACTACAATGCTGGACCGCAGCCCTGATGGAGGAGTTTACAGACGTGTGGTTCACTTTGCCGAGCCTGGTGCAGGCACTAAGGATCTGGCACTAGGCCTGGTGCCAGGCGATAGGCTGGTGGAGATAAATGGACGAAATGTGGAGAATAAGAGTCGGGACGAGATAGTGGAGATGATCCGTCAGTCAGGAGACACGGTGAGGCTGAAGGTGCAGCCAATACTGGAGTTAAGTGAGCTGAGTCGCTTCTGGCTGAGGAACACCGAAGGGCTGCGTAGGGAGGCCAGACTGGTAAGCACCTTTCCCACTGATTTTATTATAATTACCTAACCCCTACTTTGCTAACTTGGGTGCGAAAGAGTTATGTGTTTTTTCACAAGAAGAATGTTCCAGGCCTTTTTGTTTAGTTTGTTCTTCCTGTTTGTGTGTGGGGTTCCTTCTGTAAGCTCTAAACAGGTTAGGTGACCTTCTCATCTTTCATTTTCAGTCATTTTAGCCTGCTGTCATCTGGCAAAGGCAGGTGAAAACGCTGACCTCAGCGGTGAGGGTGTAGCTGCACGATTGACGTATTTTTAAGTTTCAGCCTTTACAGAGCCCTTCCTCAGCAGTAGCTTCATTTCAGTAGAGTCAACTTTTCCTTCATGTTTACCTGAAGTGCTGATACATTCATCATAATGTGTATTTACACACCACTGATTCTATCAGTACAACAACTGACTCGATATCTTACCACTCAATGCCTTTTCGTTGACAGAATTACAGTTTTCATTTGCTTATTCTTTCCTATCACATTTACCAATTTAAACTGCTGTCAACACTTCACAGATGTTTAACAGTATATAGACTGTAACAGCAGCTGAACACAGTCTTAAAGAAACTTGTTTGTCTGTCATAATGTATAAAACCTTTTTTAATAACCCACTGAGAAGAATTGCAATTATTAGATAAGTAAAGATGTTAACATTTAGCAGATTTGTGTGATTCTGCTTTATATTTGGATCCCTGAACAGCTTTAATATGTACTTTTGTAGCTGAAAATCTAACATTCAGTTTGTGCTATTTGTATAGATACCTGGCATTAACAGGATGTGAGTTTACTGCAGCAGGCTCAGTGTCCTGATCAGGGCATACTTGGCAGTATCAGAGGACTTTGTTTGGCTTTGGATCAAGAGTCCTTGTGACACAGTCAGGCTGAAAGAGACTCTGATCCCCTACTCCCACAATGGAATTCATCTCCTCTGGGATGCAGGGAGTGACTGTGCAGCCCATGCTGCCTTTTTCTAAACAGGAGGCAGAGGCAGTGACTAACTGAGGAGGTCTTCTCTACAGTGGCTGTTTGTTGGGAAAATGCGGCTCCGAGTTTAACTGGATAAGGACTCACTTGTGTCATGTGGGGAAGTTTTCTAAAGTTTTCATGAAGCAAACAGGAAGTGTACACTGGAAGGAGCTTACTTTTAAGTGTATAGACAGTGTTTTGGTCAAGTACACAAAGATTCTGCACACCCTTTAGTTGATTGTGTATGTATGTTAAACAGCAGGCCTGTCTGTGTCTCTTTGTTCACTCTAATGAAAATCACCAACTAGGGTTAAATAAAGGCAAGCTGACAAAGGGCCCATCGTTCAGTCTTGATAAAGCGTTGCCATGTCACACTCCCATTTCCAGCAGCAGCTGCTTGCTTTTCTACATATTTTAAACATATTTTTAAAGCTAAGGTGTTTTGGTGCAACGAGTCTAAAACACAAATATGAACACATGAAGACTTGATCAAGGCTTGGAAGCAGGCAGACAGGATGTCCTATTGTTTTAGCTGTGAACAGCATAGACAGGATATTCTTAAAAAAGCACTGAGATATCTTAGGAAAAGAAACAACACATAGTAGCCGTATTTTTAAACTAAGGCCAGACACAGTAGCTGGGACAGCTGATGTCAAAGCTTCTGTCAGTTGTTTTCAAGATGAACTTTTCTTCTGGTTATTTTGAGCACACACTGATATTCCTAAAAAAGCATCAAAGAAAATTAAGCGGTGTCTTCACTGTTACGTATTAACATTGCACTGGGAACACCAGTCCACAGAGAGAGACGCTGACCAGCCTGGTTGAACCTTTGAAGGGCTGCTCTAATGGTTTCCAGTTGCTGCCATAATGGAAAACCCCTAAACATGACATAAAGTAAGTCTCTTATCCAATTATACTCTGAGCAGCATTTTCCTGCTCAGAGAATCCGCAACCTCTGTCTCTTACATGTTGTGTCCTGATGACTCTATCACACACTCAGTGCCAGCCATGCCACCAGAACTGGTAACAGCTAAGAAACGTTTGTACTGTACTGACCTGCCAGCCACCAGGTCAGGGATATCCTGCCTTATCATCCTTTTTGATCTAACAGGGACCGTCACATTGTTATATATTATTTGTCAGTTGTTATTGTCATTTTAGTAAGACTTGTTACAATGTTGTCTATGAACATTATAGTCTGTGGAGACTCCTGCCTGACCACACCTGTTAGCCTAGCCACCACCACTGCAAACAAGAGCAGATCCATGATTAATCCCACCCACACCTCGAACCTATAGCTCCTTTTTTTTTAGTACCTGAGCAGATTGTCTCACCTTGACTCGGACGCAATGGTTCTCCATTACAGTCGAGTACCAACTAATGTGTGTGGTCATCGTTAAAGCTAAAAGCTTTCTTCTTTGCTGTTGTCCAGCCTCTCACACAACTCAATATAAGCCTTTTCTTTTCCCTTTTTCACCTTTTTTTGAACAATGTGCATCACTCATGATGCATGACACAAAGCCCCACACTTTTCAGTCACAATGTAATCATTTTTTTTTTTTATATGTTATTAGTTGAAATTTTAATAATATGCAAACAATTTTAACATTAACATGTCTTTATCATATTTGACAGAGATCCAGTGGAATGTTTTGTTATGGAAGAATGTGATTACTGGTTTTAAATTCCTTTGTTTAGAGTTTTTGACATTGTCTATCGAACTGCTCTCAAATTTAGTTTCTTAGTTTTAGACTAGTAGTTTGGTCTAATTTTGTCCTTGTTTAGTTAACTGAGAAATTAGTCCCACACAAAATTTACTGCCGTCTGTCCTTCCATATTGCTAGCGGCATACTCGCCAAACACCTTCTTACCATCCTTTTAAGTCTGTTCCACTTACTCCAACTGGACACTGTCTACCACTTCATCCAACTTTGTCCAGAATTTCTTCCATTTAGACCACACACAGTAAGGTTACACATTACTCTTTTGATTTCCATCCGTCCATCCTCTTAAGTGTTTATCCCATGGGGCCTTAACTTTTCAATGTCTTTTCATAGCAATGTCACTAAACCAGTGATAAGCTGAAGCCATATTTTAAGGCATTATTATAGTATATTAGTTTGCAATTAAATGGAACTGAACTACAGAGGGACACTTCTTTTTGGTTACTTGTTGTCTAATACCAGAGCCTCAGTTCTTCATTGATAAAATTAGCACATCCTCTCAGTTCGCTGAAGAAAAGTGAATGCTGACCTTTGTTAAGGCAAAATGACATCTGTGGTCTTCTATTAAAACACATCTGAAAAGAGTGATATGTCTAGTTTTTGTTTAGGATTGGAGTTCCTTAGTTCCCTGTTGCACTCCTCATTTTTCCATCTGAAATCCATATTCCCCCTAAAAAATGTTCAGGCAGTGTTATTATTGATGTAAGCATATGTTAAGTAGAAAGAATGCTTGAACTTGTCATGTGATTGTCATTGCCAGGAAGCTTTTTTTTCTTTAGTATTTGGCAGAAGTTTGCATAATTACCTATATATACAACCACACTCTGATAATTAGAATAACATGCAGCATGGAAATGTTTAAGTAAACCTGCTAACTAGTAAATATTATTCAGTTAAGACGTTAACAGCAGGAATAAAATCTGAAGAGGTCTGGAAGGAGAGGGCTGGGTGGAGCGTGAAAGAGACTGGAGGCTTAAGCAGTAAGAAGCCATCTTTTCTTGTCTTAACAGGCTGACTAAAAGCAACGGAAAGCACGTCTTTCCCTTTAGGTCTCACTTTGGTATTTGTGGAATCTGTTTTTGAACAAATAGGCCACTTCCTGACCCTATCCTCCCGAGAATCTCTAGTGGAGGAAGAGGAATGAGTTTGAGGATGAGGGTTGATGGAGGAGGGAAGGAACTTGGCTGCATATCGCTTAGAAAACAGTTTACTGTATAGTTTTATGTATGGTAAACTGTTTTTACGATGTTTCTACATGCTGTATTTAAAAAAACTTTTTTTTGTACATTGTCATTCAGCATGATCTAAAAGTCTGGGATCCAGTATCATGGAGTCGGCATCAGTGACTAAGGCAGTGTTAAAGCTGACAGTAGTTTTGTGCACACACAGTGTCCTAATTAATCTCAATCAGATTTCTGCATTTCTGTAGTATCATTTTGTAGTCATGTTGTAGTTTTTTGCCAACAGAGCATGAAATCTTCTTGCATTAGTTATTCAGATTAATTAATTCAATACATACAGTACAATTCAATTCAATTTTATTTATATAGCGCCAGATCACAACAACAGTCCCCTCAAGGCTAGTACTGTGCAAACGTTTTAGTCCGTTGTTCCAGACATCTCGGGGAACTAACCACAGATCTTCTGTGGATGTAGGCTTCCTCATATCTCTCTGTCTCTTCACGTAACCCCAGACACATCAGGGCGCTGTGGGGGACGTACCATCGATCCAGTACTTGGTGTTCTTTGTTACCCTGAATATAGTTCTTAAGGAATTTGGCTTTATGTTTGAGTTCGTTGTCCTGTTGCAGAATACATTTGGGGCCAATAAACAATCATTTGTATTTCTGAAAGCATTCTTTGTTTGCAGGATTTTTTCACACCTGCCTAAAACTTTAGCACAGAACTGTACATGCATATGTACATAAATAAAAAAATACTGCAAAATCAAGAAATCCAGCAGGCCGGTTTAAGTTGCTCTTGAAGACAAAAAGCTATTCACACCCAAGGAAATAAAATTTTCTTTGTGTACTTCTAGGCAGAGCAAGAAAAGAGGATGTATCAAAAGCCGTGTACGTCACATCAAGTCATGGCTAACAAGCAGTGAACAGAGTGTTTTCAAATACAACTAATGTGGCATTAACAACCCATAAAACCACTGACAGGTGAAGCTACAAGATAGTTAATATCCTGTAGCAGCACCAAGTTGCACTCGGACTCTCCCATGCAGAAATCATATGTAGCTATGAAAACCGAGGCCGTGTGTAAGTGCCATCAGAAATTTGGATTGTGTATAACCAGGACACTGGTATGAATGAGTCCAACTACACACAAATAGACAGGCTTTTAAAAGAGCTAATACACAATACAATAAGTTAAGCTAATACAATAACCCACTCAGTGAGTTAATAACACCCCCGTTTTGTAGCAAGTACATTGATTACATATAACTACATATAAAGAGAACTCCATTTCCACACTTGCCTGAAGTGTTCTTTGTATATTTGAGTCCATCTTTCATCTGTATCTTATGTATCTTATTTGTTTGCTATGTTTGCATTGTAAATAAGCAGGTGTAGTTTTGGGACTTGCACCTTACTACTCAAATAAATAGGTGTTTTTACATTTTTGAATCCCCAGTGCTTTCTGAGTTTGTGAGAGTTCAGAGAGCCGTTGAGTCAGGACTGATGAGGGCTGACAAGCCAATAGATTGGAATGCCATAGGACAAGTTTAATGGTGATGCATAAATTTGCGTCAGTGTGAAAACTGCATGCCAAGTTAGAATGTAATTAGACGTAGACAGAACAATGGGGTGTGTTATTTTACACATTTTTGGTAATGACCAAAACTTTTTTTTAATGTTTCTGTAATGGTTAATCCAGCACTATGTGGATTAGTGTCCATGTCTTGGTTTGATACCACAGTTTGTTTTGGTGCTGCTGCTGCTGCTGGCTGAAAACCGCACTGTCAGCGCTCTCTCGTTTCTCCACAATAAGCACAGTGACACAGCAGCATGGTCAAAACACGCTGTCTCTGTTAAAATGTTGAGGCTATTATTGTTCACTAAAACTAAAATGAAAAATTACAAGTAAATGTGAAAGAAAATTTTTAACTAGCAAAAAACTAGACTTTAAAAAGAAATTAAAACAGAAATGATTTTTTGGACTTGGAAACACGCTAAAATAAAACACAAAAATATAGGAAACATCCTCGGTTACAGTTTGTAGTACCACTACTTTAATGAGGATCCATGCACATATACAATAATGCTGAATTAAAATTAACACAGTAACTGAATGTGTTCTTTTTATGTAAGGACTTCTTTTGGGACATATGGAACTGCACTTTCCTCTGCAGTAACTACAGACCCATCCCAGTCTGCAGATATCACAAATACTGGGATAAAACAGAATCACTGAGTGATTGTATCCTGGTAGCCTGCGGTCTATTGCTCAGAGACACCTTAATGAGCAGTGTAATGAGAGCAACTGCCAGGTCAAGTCATCCAAAGTATACATCGTAGTGACCACTACCTCTGATGAGTCATTTAGACATTTTGTTCTTGACAACAGACACTTCCTGTATGAAACCTCCCCCCCGAAAAAACCAAAACAAAAAATGCAAGAATTGGAATTTATTGCAACAAATGTAAGCATGTTCCTTGAAAAGTTTTGTTTTGTCTTATACTTTCTTGTGATATTTGAGCTATAGCACTCAATAGACCATTGCATTGAATTCACCTCGTTCTTTGTGGCAGGGGTGTTTCAAACACTGAGTGATTTCATGGTGTGGCTACTCAGCTGTTGTTCAGTGGAAGATGTGGTCAGCGTGAAAAAGTCACATCAATCACTTTCATTTACCTGTAAGCACACGCTCTGGCTCATATTTGTCTTAAACTCAAGCGGATTCAAAACGGAGCTCCAGTTCTCCCCTTTGCCAGGTTAAATTGTGGTATTGCGGCACTATTTTTCATTTTTAAATTGCAGTTTAATATACTGAGTTGACTCATTTTTTTTTATCTGACCATCCAGCCAGCCATTCATTCTGTGAAGGTCCTTGTAACTGTGCTTTAGAAAGTTTCTATAGAAATCGAAAAAGAAAAAATGTATTATAAATATATGCACACTTAAAACAACCACACTTGTGCCACTCAATTTTGTTTGACTAAACGGGGCAGAGTGCCTCTGTGTTTTATCTGTAGTTTTCTCTCCTGACCTAAGCCTCTACGTTTCTGTCAGCCCTACGCAGCAGACTGTGGCTCAGGCTGATTGCACACTACAGTGTTCACTCACACATTATGGTGTGTGTGTGTGTGTTCACATAATTAACGGCTTGCATATAGCACTCTAGTAGTTTACAGATATTGTAATTACTTGAAAAATACTACTGAAATATCATGTGAAATATGTTGCTTGAGTTTGAAGCTTTACAGTATATAAAATCTATTCCACCCGCCTCTTTTTTCTGTAACAGTCAGTCACTTTGAAATGCATCTAGGAAACCTTACAAAGAGGTGATTATCTGATTTAGAATTTATGGTAGCACATATGGAAACTACTTTTTGTTCTTGTATCCTGTACTTACTGTGATTTTTATCCCTTATATAACTTTTTTTTTTTGTCAGCCCATGTCAGAGTTACCCTGATTATATCACCAGGACTTTTTTCAAACTTGACAAAACTACAAATGGTGAGATTTCACACTGAATTCATCAATTCTAGTCATGCTCATCTCTTAATGGTGAGTGGTATCAGGAGTCATTACCAGATCAAAAGTCACGTACCCAATTTTTCTGAAATAAAAGTCAGTTAATCTGTGTTTATTTGACACACACAAGTAAAAGCAAAATGGATGCCGGTAGGAAAACAATCCTCCCCAGCTGTGTGTGGAATGTCTGCATATACGTAGTAAACATCTTGTTTCTGTCCTTGTAAATTGTATGGCTTTGAAATGATTGCAACCTTTGATTGTTGTGTTGTTTTACACTTACCTTTGTGTTAGATTTGCAAAGCTGTGACACGGTCGTCGAGGTGGGTCGTAAAGTTGATTACTGTTCCTAGACTAACACAGCTGGCTCATTTCAGGATGATGATCTTCTCACTATTACTAAACAGAATTGTGCTCCCACTGGTCTTTGTGAAGTGTCAGTTTTAGCTCACATAATATGTGCAAAATAATAGCAGTCTAAAATGTGTTTAAGTATAGATTTTGGCAGAAATGATGATACAACAAGGGAACAAATTCATGACTAGGTGTAGCAGAGTGATGGCCAACCAACAGACGTACCGGGGATGACATGCATGCTGCTAATTGGAGATAATTGACTCATTTAATGAAAGGGGTGAGTTCAAATTAATAGCAGTGTGGAGTTCAGTTAGGGAGGTCATTCAATCTGTGAAGAAATGGGTGTCGGTTATGGCCCTTATTTAATAAGGAAGGCAGCAGATGTTGTACCGGCTGGCTTTAGCCCCCACTCAGTGAGTAAAACGAGTTGTTCCAGACATTGCACTGAGGGAGAAAGAACTTTGATCAAAAAGTTGATTGGAGATGGGAAAACATACAAAAGAAGTGCAGAAAATAATTGGCTGCTCAGCTAAAAAAACCCTCAAATGCTTTAAAATGGGAACGAAAACCCGAAACACTTAGTAGTAAAAGGAATACTACCATCCGCCTAGATCCCAGGATAACAAGAATGGCAAAGAAGCATCCAATGATCAACTCCAGAGAGATCAAAGATCTCCATTTACCTGTGAGTACTTCAATAATCAGAAGAAGCCAAACTATTTGCAAGAAACCCTTTTAAAGTACCACTGCTGAAAAAAAAGACATGTATTGAAAAGGTTACAGTTTGCCAAAGAACACATTGACTGGACTGAGAAGTGGTGCAATATTGTTTGGACAGATGAGAGCAAGATTGTAGTTTTTGGGTCTAAAGGTTGCAGACAGTTTGTGAGACGACCCCCAAACACTGATTACAAGCCACAGTACACTATGAAGAAGGCAAAACATGCATGTGCAAGCGTGATGTTTTGGGGATGTTTGTCATACTTTGGAGTGGGGCCCATTTATCACATAACAGGAACCATAGACCAGTTTCAGTACCTAAAAATACTGGAAGAGGTCGTGTTGCCTTATGCTGAGGAAGAAATGCCCTTAAAACGGGTGTTTCTGCAACACAGCGACCCCAAACACACCAGCAAATGGGCAACATCCCGGCTGCAGATCAAAAAGGTTGATGTCATGAAGTATGAAGCCCAGGAACATGAGACTCTCTCATGTGTTAGCGCTGCGACAGACTGGCGACCTGTCCAGGGTGTACCCCGCCTCTTGCCCTATGACAGCTGGGATAGGCTCCAGCGCCCCCCGCGACCCTCAAAAGGAT
>VUQR01036340.1:36913-53084 GCA_015108515.1 Hemichromis elongatus
TAAACGCCATATAATTTTTGTACAATGGAGACAGAAGTGCGTCCTCAAACAAACCTCCCGTTGCCACCCACGGCCTTGCCTCGGTCATTCTTGGTTCTGGAGCTCAAAAGGCCGTGACATATATATATATATATATATCCTTTTCAGGGTTGCGGGGGGGCTGGAGCCTAGAAAAAGCCTTTTGCTTTGCTAGCAGCATGATAGAAGCATTCATTTCCTGTAACATGTTACGCTCTGCTTCTGCTTTTCATTGTGACGCCTTCCTTTAGCTGCTTTACACTTCTTCCTCTTTGCTGTACACTCTGGTTTCACAAAGGAAGACGATGCAATTTAGAACCCCAGCGCTCCACACAGCACATGTAACATGTCTTGTGCAAAATCAAAAAGCAGAGAGAGTTGATAAAATAGGAGGTGTTGTAGGATTAGAAAGTTGTACTACTAGATGAGGAATTGAATTGGAACAAGATGATTGGACTAAATGTGAAGGTACGTTACCATTATATCAGACATTTTATTGTAACTCAACTCAGAATTTCTTAAAGGAATGGCTAAGATCTCTCCCGACTATGAGATCGACATATCGTTTGTCATTATTGCGAGCTCGTACTGTAGTGCTGTGCAAGTTCTATGTCTGTGTGTGTACATATACAGCTATGCCTAAATGTTGACACTCATCATGATCATGATTGCCATGGTAATTTTTGTCTTTTAATGATTTCTTTGAACTGTTTTTTTCCATGATGGAGTGATTATCTAGCCTACCTTTTTAATTACTTGGAAAAAACAAGAACTGGGTGCACAACTTGATTTTATTTTGGATTTTCTGTAATCTGCATAGGCTCAAAAATATACATACAAGCTTAAATACATTTTCTCAAAAACTTAAAGCAACAGTTTTTAATCAGCGTATACCATCAAGTCAGCTAGGTGGCAGAGGGGGTTATTAATTGGTTCCAGCTGCTTTGGTGTTGAATCGTGTGGACTAGAGAGGCAACAGTGAGATGACCCCCTAAAGAGCAATGGTTTTACAGGTAGAGGCCATTGACATTTTTCCCCTACTCACCTTTTCTGACTTTTCTACTAGTTTGGCATTTGGCTATTGTCAGTGTCACTACTGGTAGCATTTGAAAGGCACATCAATATTTACTGTTGCCAGAAGGTTTGCTGTGTTTCCCCCGCCCAAGGCAGAATCGCTTGCCTGATCAGGACCATACCATTACATTGTCAGGCATGCTTATTTTTTTTCTCAAAGATAATTTTATCAGATTTAAACAACGAAGAAAAGAGACACACATAAAATTGAAATACAATAAGTAAGTAGGTTTCACGATGATTGCTTGAGTTGACCTAATAAAATACAGCTTAATAACACATTCACATATCTTTTAATTGCTTTTGTCAGTTTACCCCCTACCATTCCCACACAATAGCCCTGTCCCTCCACCCAGGTTTTTATAAAATCCAAAAGAAAAAAAGAGCATTTGCTGAGTATTGCTGGAAGTCAGGTTTTCAACCTAAAGGCCAACAATATATTTCAGGAATTGCCCCCACACCTTGTAAAACTCTCTGCTGGTATTACTAATCGAATAATGGACCTTTTCAAGGCTTAAAAAACACATAAGGTCCCTCAGCCATTGAGCATGGGTGGGCAAAGCAGCACCCCTCCATCCTAGTAGGATTTCACGCCTAGCTACAAGAAAAGCGAAAGACTGTGTGCAACACTGTAACAATGTCAGGCATGCAGCAGCTTCCCCAGTAGTGCAAAAAAGAACAACTAATGGACCAGGATCCATATGGTAATAGGGACAAAGTTTGAAATATGTTTCTCAAGAATCTTTGGAGATTAGTACAAGTCCAGAACATATGAATAAGGGAAGCATCCTCACTGCCACATTTATCACAAGAGGGGTCCACATTCAGATAAATACAAGATAATTTGTATTTATTTTATTTTGTAATTTGTATTTTGGACCAGAACAGATGAGTCTGTAGCCGAATTCAACTCCCTGAACACCCAGGACGGGCAATTATCTTTGTTTTGGAAATAGACCCAAGTTATAATTCAGCGTGTATTTGCTGCCCAATAGTAATACTGGAAAAGAGGCAGTGCCAGGCCTGGACTTTTGAAGATGGGCTTTATTTAATCAGGGTCGTTTGGATCTCCAAATATATAAAATGATATAACTAAATCTAAAGAATCAAAGAAGGATTTGGGAATATAAATCGTTAGTAATTGGAAGAGATACAAAAAATTTATATTTTGATAGAGTTAATTTTCCCACCATAGAAGTAGAGAGGGGACTACTTTTCCAGGCACTGTTTTGTACTTTTTAATAAAGGAAGCAAGTTTGCTTTGAAGAGACAGTGCTTCCTTGTTAACTGTTATATCTAGATATGTAAATTGATTTTTGTGCTATTTTAAAGGGCAGAGTAGACTAGTCATACACTGGTGCTCCTCCATTCACAGGAAATAACTCACTTTTATGCAGGCTATGTTTGCGTCCTGAAAACTGAGCAAACTGATTAAATACTGACAGAATTGTTGGTATAGATATTTGGGGTTTGAAATAAAGATCAGTAAGTCATCAGTGTACAGGGAATCTTTATGCTCAACTCCTTTCCTCCAGATCCACAGCTGTGGAGTGCTATTTAGAACTTCCGGGCAGTAGTCCTCCACCACGTGAATCTGCCGACCTTGGTTCTCTTCTCTGGGCCTCTCGGATAAGAAGGTCCTTTATCTGGTGTGATTAAGGCGCATGAAGGCATGTGATTGCGTGGCGCGGTCTTTGTCCTGGGGCTGGCTAAGCAGCAGGTATACAGTGGGCTCTGTCAATCTCCAGCCAGGAGTGATGAGAGAAACCTCCCATGATGAACGAGCATGTGGCAGCTTTGATGAAAAAGAATCGGAGCCTTTATTGTTGTAGTTACCCAATGTGCTGAAGGTGCTGTAACACCTGTAGCATCAGCCTCATATATAAAGCCACAAAAAACAACTAGTAAAATCTCAGCTATGTGTCTGGAATGACCTTCATAATAGGCCGTTAGACACACACACACACGCAGACACACACACAGGCAGCCGAGTTGACACCACCTAGAGAAGCATGTGTGGTTGAGAAGTGTGGCAAGTGACAGGACCGTGGCAGCGGTCGGGGGAATGAATGGCTGAGCTGTCTAGAAGACTGGAAGGCGGGGGCTCCTATTTTTACCTTTTAGCAGCCTCCTATCACAACAGCTGTCCCCGTCAACTCTTGTCTGTACACCATCAGGAATAGCCAGCCTATCATAGTGCTCCCTCTCTTGTCAGCCCTGCCTTTCACTCTCCACTTTGTATGTCTCTGGCTGCTCTTTCAGATCTATTCCTCTTCAACCTGTTATTGATTTGGTCTGTCTTTTGGGGACTACTATTACACAGAAGCTGTGGGACTGCTTCATTTACAGGTAGAATTTTTGTTTTTTTTTTACAAGTGGTTTTTTCTGCTTAATATATATGACAAGAACGGGGCCTTGAGGCTTTACGGCCATTGCCACTATTTTTGGCTAAAGATGGACAAGAGGGGCAGCTTGAGTGCTTTGCCAACTGAAAGTAGGATTATAGAATAAAACTAAATAGGTCCTTGTGGTAGTCCACATTTTTCTGCTCAGATGTTGTGCAAGTTAGGTAACTTTACTTGTTGTTGTTTTTTTTGGAAAGAAAACTTTACATTATCAATTGGATTCCAGTTAGGTGAATCAGCTGGGCCATTCTAGCAGCTTGAGTGTTTCCTTGGCTGTGTATTTGACATCGTTTTCTTACTGAAACATCCACTCTCGTTTCATCATCATGGTAGGTAGCGGCAATTTTTTTATCAAGAATGTCTTGGTACATTTTCCCCATTCATTTTTTTTCTTTAATCAAGGACAAATGGAATGAAGCTGTGTGCTGAAAAATAGCCCCACACCAAGATCTTCTTACCTCCAAACTTTAGTGCTGGTGTAGTATTTTTGGGGTGATATGCAGTGCCTTTTGACATCCAAACATTGGGTGCATTATGGCCTCCAAAGATTTAGTTTTGGTCTATTCTGACCAAATTGTATTATCCCAGTATCTCACCCCACAAATTATGGCCCCAACAATGCACACTGGAATCGCCCAGTGCCAATAGTATAAGTTTGGAAACAATAAGGTTGTGAAGGTCTTGAGAGAGCTCATTGGTTTTACCATCATGAGAAGTTTCTTCTGTGACACCTTGGTAACGAGACACATTTTCATAGGCCATCAGTTGAGACTCATCCAGACGATATTTGCACAAAATTGCAGCACTGCTTTCTAATGACTAATTTCTCATTTTATGAATTTCCATGCCTTTTTGCATCTCTCTGTGTTCAATACTATATAATAATAGATTGGATGGGCGGTTACCAAATTTGTTGATAATTTCATATCAATAGCTCCTTTGGTGATCGGTGACATGTTTAAAATTTACCTGCTGCATATGCTACCATCATTATAGAAGTATAGTGCAATGATACCTTACATTATGATACACCATTCTAATTTATATTATGACACAGTGTTCAATTTAACCGTCAGATGTAAAAATATATATGATTGTTGGATTTGTATAAAATATTTGTATACACCATATATATGTTGGCACTCACAATGTCCTTGGCAATGCTTATGGAAACATTTATCAAGATTGGCCACTAGTGTAGGAGGAGTTGCTTTGAAATTTATTTATTTTTTTTGCAAAATATATTTACATTTCTTAGCATAAGCTCTAATTGTATGCTCATTCTTTTGTTTTTAATGGCAAAGCACTAAGAAAACAAACTTTACTTACTCTGAAAATTCAGTGCTTCATGGTGTGTGAAGAAGTTTCTCCTCAACTATGTGTAATCTTCCTTTCCTAGCTTTCCTCCACATCCTTCACCTGCTTTCATCTCATCCATCACAGTCCATGACAGCAGATCGGCCAACATGGCATTTTCATCTCGTTTTTCATTCTGGGAACAAAAGGGAAGTCTCATTTAGACGTTTAGTAGAGCACATTAGTGTGATGGGACTAGTGTTGTGTACTAACATCAGTGTGTTTGGATTTGTGTGGCAGTTGGTATGGCACCCCACTTCAGATTTTAATAGCTTTCACTTATTTTATGTTATACCTAACTAACACAATTTAAATGGAGTAAGTGAGTCAGTTTCAGCTCTTGAAATCAATTTTTACACCACATTATTGCACATTATATTGGACTGAAATAAAAATATTTTCATCCAAAAGACGACTCTTAGAATCTGTGCATGTTTTGAAATTTGCATGGTGTGCAGTGGACCTAAGCTATAAGATTTTGATCTGATTTCCTGTTCAACAAATTTAGATTAAAGAAGAGAACAAGCCAGCAGACAAAAGCGTAAGTAGAGAATGCCATTAATTAGAGTTTCTGGCTGTCATGTTAGAATCATCTTGCCAACAATTGGTTCTTGCCATTTAAATCCAGTCTTTTAGCATGGTCTCTGTATTTATATTTCAGGTTGAACTGTTAGGATGACACATTTTATGGCAAAATACCCTGTATATATTGGCATTGCTTTGTTGTTTTTAGGTTAAATCTGCTCATATAGTTAATATAAAATTTTTTTTACAACAAAATGAAATATTTGTGGCAATAATTTTAAGATAATTTAAGATTTCTGAATTATCTACAATTAAAGATAGTAAAAAATATTAATTAGTAAATAAAAGAGTGAGAAAAAAACAAAACACATTAAAAATATATTTATAGTTTTGTTCTTGCATTAGTTAGTTGTAATAACACTATGTAAAGGTTCTTTAATTTATAAAATGTTCAAAACTGTGTAATATAATAGAAATGCTGCAGATTGTTATTAAAAAATAAATAAATAACCCATTTCAATAAAAAGCTACTTTGACTTGAATCCGTCACTGACTGTGACAGACATGGCATGCCTGGAGCATATTACTCAAGAGGTGCCTAGGAGCCATCCTAATTAGATGACCAAATCACCTCAGCTGGCTCCTTTTGATGTAAAGTGGCTCTAGTCTGAGGGAATACGTGATCTCATTCTTTCAGTTATTATCTACTAGAGCTTGTGGCCATAGGTGAGTGTAGGGATGTAGATCTAACGTAGATCTACTACGTCAGGCTTGGCCAACTCATGGCCACTAGGGCCAGTGTGTTGTGGCTTTTAGATCTTACCCTGGGTCAACACACCTGAATCAAACGATTAGTTCTTTAACAGGCCTCTGGAGAACTTCAAGACATTTTAAGGAGGTAATTTAGCCATTTAAATCAGCTGTGCTAGATCAAGGACACATCTAAAACCTGTAGGACACTGTCTCTCGACGCCTGGGTTTGGACACCACTGTACCACGTCAGTCAAATAGCTTTAGTCTCCTGTTCGGCTCTCGTTGTCACCAGAACAGACCGGTTCACTGTCTGTATCACTGTGATTGTGGCCCAGATCAGTCCGTCAGTTTCCCCTTCCCTTCACTTGTGAACATGTCCCTCAGAGAATTAAACAACTCTACTTGGGTCAAAAACTGGTGGGTATACTCCACCCTTTTGAAAACTATGGCCTCAGACTTAAAGTTTCATCAGGCCATCCCTGATGAAGTCGACAGAAAATCATATAATCTGCAAAAAGACTGAGAACCCTAAATTGGAGGCATACCACCACTTGGCTATGTTTACAAATTCTGTCTATAACCATGAGAAACAGAAGTCCATAAACATCTCCAGAAAACATCTCTTTTGAATATCCTCATGAGGATAAGAGCTGGTCCAGAATTCCATGCAAAATGCATTGTTCCTTGTGAATCTTCTCCCATACCTGAATTTTATATCAGCTACTGCTAGAGCCACACTCCTGTGGGACTCTGGTGCCTGTCAGCTGCCTCCAGAGTCCTAAAGGAAAACCCAATTTGACAAGGTTTCAGCTTGACTTGGTGGACACCAAGGTGACAGGACATGTAGTTCAAGGATTACTACTTTGACATGCACCAACCATGTTGTAGCTACAGCTCTATGCATCTGCCGACGTAATGGTGGTACAGACCTCTGCCAGACACTTGGTATGCCAGGTCTGTACAGTGTCCAAGACATGCACCTGTGCGCCACACTTTCTAGCACCCCACCCAATGACTCCAAGGAGGCTGGGTATTTTGAGAACTTTTTTGGCACATAAAGGGCAATGATAGTCAGGACACTTTCCAAATCCCCAAGACTCTCATCCACCAGGAACAAACCCTAACATACATGCAGCAAATTGTAGGGTACACGTATTCTGACCCCTGCTCAAAGCCTCAGTCACGCTGTTAAATTGGAACAGCGTAAATGGTAAACAGATTGGCTCTGCTATAGTGCTTTTCTACTTTATTTCAGCACTCAAAGCACACTTTTTTCTACATCTAAGTGCTTTCCAGCAACCCCCAGTGTCTAAGAAACTGGTTCAAAAGCCCACACTGTGTGTTGAGATAAACTCCACTACCTATTATCTCTCAAACCTATGCACTCAGGCTCCTTTTCCAAAAGACAAATGATGTTCCGTGCCCCAAGAGGTAGTTTCAACAGCTGGGGGTCAGACCACCAGGGCCTCTGCTCTTTCATTATGCCTGACACACACTGCATTTCAAAACGTTCCTAATTATAATCATTAGCTAAGCATCTGGACTTATCTCTTCCCTAATATACAGTAACTGGAATACTCATATTTGCATCAGCATATATTTAAACTTAAATGCCACAAAGTTTAGGTTTTAACTCATTCAATAGTAGGTAAATCACTGTAGGGGATTAGTCATGCTAACATGCTTTAGCTGATAGTTGGCAACTAGCACTCTCCCAAAACCTTCACCAAAAGGTGGACGGCTTGAAATACTGCTCCAGGAGAGCAAATACATCATTATAGATAGACCTTTGAACCTGATGGGGCATGCTAACCCATTTTATTTAGAACAGCAACTCTCAAACTGATTGCTTTGGGATGAATACATGTTCTTTAACACCATTTTAATGTTAAAATTAGTACCATGTCTAGCAAAACGGAACAGTGATGTTTACTGAACCTCTCCAGAAAGCCTTTGATTCCTTAGGCTACCAATCAGAATATCCCTATTTTTAGGGATTGGATTTCCCGGCTAAATTGAAAGTCGTTTGGAAGTTCCAATATTGCATTACATTATAGGGATACAGGAATATCTGTCCTTCTCTATTACTAGTTGTTAACTTCTTAGAACTTCACATTTTGGGTTGTACAGACCACAGTACTAAATTTCCGTGTATAAGGGCCTGATATCCACTTATGAGGAGATTACTGCCACTATTCTAATGAAATTTAAAATGAATGTCCTCATTTGTGGATATCAGGCTCTTGTAGAGTAAAATCAGGTAAAAAGATCATTCTTTGGGACCTGATGAATGTAAAACAATCAGCCCAAATAGCAAAGAAAAATTAAAGATGCATGCCATGAAAGAGTTCGGTTCTTAGGAGGTTAATATTGTCTAGATATATTACCAGAACTTTCAATAAAATTCATTGTAACACACCAACATTTTTATTCTTTGACATAATAAGACATAATGCTTGGATTTTCATTACTTGTCTACATTCTTGTAATTCCTTTCTTTTCTCTGAGTAGTCAGACAGTGATGGGATTCCTGGCCGAGCCAAGTCAGTACCAGCTCTAGATCCTGGCAGGGGTTTATTGAGGGCAAAAAGTCCTACTGCAGAGTCAGTTGCCCGCATCAGGAGTCCTTCCCCACCAAAAGTCAGGACACCCATAAAAGTCCAAAGGCATTTCAAAAGTCCTGAGCCACCATCGAAGACAGCAGCGCAACTTAAAAGTCCTGAACCTCCACCAATTCCTCTGAAGCTTGAACCAGATTTTAGTGAGCAAGAACAAAATGGCACAGTGGGAAAAAGTATACTCAATGGTACTGCCAATGGTATCATCAGCCTTCCACGCCCCAACACCAACCAAATGGCTACCACAGATGACCAGGGTTACACACGTAAGAAAGTAGTAAAGGTTGTTCGTCGTGTTGTCAGGAAGGTGTTACCCTCAGAAGATGAGATAAATGTAACAGCACAGAAATCTGACAAAGTAGCAGCAGCAGCAGCAACAACCTCAGTGTCCCAAACCCAAGGGATGCCAGGATTCTTGTTTAAACACGATGTCATCAAAACAGAAGATAAAGATGATATTTCAAGGGGCCTAACAAGCCTTATGGTCAGAGGTAGACCAAGGGAGCCCCTTCCAAGAAAATTTAAGGGTAACCGACCAGAAAAAATGGAGTTAGAAAAGATAAGTGAGAAGATGGATGAAAAACTTGACTTGACCGAGACAAAAAAGGAGCAGCATGAAGATAAAGCCAAGCCAAAGGTGCAGGATGTTAAACACAAATCCACCAACTCTTCTCCAATTTCAAAAGAAATCACATCTTCTCTGGTTTCTGTTAACCCTGCTAACAAAGCAACTGTGGGCTCAGCTTCAGATTCTTCCAAGTCTCCTCATTCAAGACCTTTATCTCAAACACCAGTTATGGGCTTCATCCCAGCTCCTGAGTTTAGACCTGCGCCCCAATCATGTTTTACTGCATCAGTTAAATCCTCTGCACTTGCAACTTCTGTGAGCTCTAATCCTCCCCAGCCCAGTCTTGGTCCTCGGTCTTCTACACCTACAGGAATTATCTCTATCCAGCAATCTACTGTTAGTCAAAAAGAGGTACAGTCTAACACTTGGCATGACGTCTTGATATTTGGGACACGGTGTTGTTGGTCTTGAGTGCATAGCATATCAAATGCATGTTTGGAGTGAAAGGGCACGGTAGTGTTTGCTAATATTGTTTGCTCCACATTTATGTGTAACATTAGTGTTCACAGTGAATAGACTCAGCCAAAAAGCTGTGGAACACAAATTAGCACAAGATACTGCAACACACAAGGAAAAAGGTTAACTTGAAGTCTCTTGAGCTAATAGTAGCATTGCCAGCAGATGAGGTGACTTTGAATAATTAGTCAATTGGCTTAATGTACATGTGTTCAATTGTTTGACATTGTATATTGAGAAACTGTAGGTCATTTTCTTTATAACTTTTGTTATTGGGCTTTCCAAATGGACTGTTTTAATGAATACCCTCGTTCAAATCAGCTTAGCAGATGGTGTTATATTTGGAAATATTAATATTATAACCAACCAATATTTCTCATTCTTGTAGTCATTAAACCACAATCTCATGTGTGCATCCTAAACTTGATCATTTCTACAGATTGCCAGGTTTGCTTTCAGAATTAAATGTTCTTAAAGCAGCTTAGTAAACTCTGGTTTTAAATATGCTCCTTAGTTTTGAGGTTTATGACTCTTGAATAATTTTTGTGGTTAAGTCTACTGTCAGTGGAGGACAGTTTTAGTGGTCTGGTCTGCTGCCTGTTTCTCTCTTTATTTTCTCTTTAGCGCTCTTAATTTTTTCACACATTCTGTTTGATTTGTTCCAGATTGTGTACTGCCAATTTTAGTAATACACTGTGTTACTCTGTTACACTGTTTTTGCACAGTTTTTTAAAGCATACATGCTGTTTGAAGCAGAAGCTACTTATGTACTACCAGTATTACTACTACTACCTATGTAGCGCTACTACAGAACTACTAAACATGGTGTTTTTAAAATAGAGTGCAGGCTAACCTGAACTGCTTATGCTGTTGGAACAGTGTATGTGTCTGAGTGTCCTGTGGGGAACATGAGCGAAGTCAGTGAGAATGTCTGATGTACTTATTTATTTTTTTTAAAGTTAACTAAACATAACTAAAGCACATGTCCGTCTGTTGAGGTCATATCTGTTTGTATCTAATTGTGGGCTTTGCTTCATCTGTGTCAGTGTGCTCAGATTCAGTATTTTGCTGCTTTGACCTGTAGGAGGCACCGGTCAGTCCAACTGAGGAAGCTCAGCGACGCCTGATGAAGATCTTTGGTGTCCCTGTAAATAACCAGATAATATTGCCTTTGAATTTTCCATGTTTGTACACATCGAAAAAATGTAACCAGCAGTACTCGCTTTGCCCACGGTCTAAAGCAGTTTGAAGATTAGGCAACTTAAAGCACCGGTATAAAGGGGTGGCTCTTTTTACACTTAATAACACAATAACACAGCGTGCTGGTATGAAGCAATTGGTGGTGAAAACTTTCATGCCATGTAAAGTAAGGGACGGTTAACAAAAAAGTAAAGAGCCCGTTATTGCTGCCGTAATTTCATGAATGCCGGGCGTTGCCTCTCAGACAGTGCATTTACATCATTACTGGTATAGGACATAGTACAAAATAGAAGTAAGTAATAGTAGAAGAAAAAAAACATCTAGGCGGCAAAGCGATCACAAAGTTTTGTTTCTGAGAAAGTCTCATCTATCAAGCTGTCACAACATCTCCCTCTGTATAGTCTGGAAATCTGTGAACGTCTGCACTGGTATCTCACTGAAATGGCAGTAAGAACAGACACAATCATATCTTCAGCCTGGTTGTGCCACCGGTGCAAGGCTCCAAAAATAAGCATAGAGATGCTTCAAGTGGTGCTCCTGTTGATTGTTATTTACTGCTTTGCCAGTGGCGTCATTGAGTCGGTGGTGGGAAAGAGAAAAATAGTTGCTCCAAAGCGAAGTCAGAAAAGGTAAAACAGCTAATTTACAGTCATGAAACAGCTTAGTTTAAAAAAAAAAAAAAGAATTCTAATTATTAGGAATAATGATTCATTGAAAAAGTTAAATGGAGAAAGTTACTGTGGTGAAAGTTTTCACAAACCGATTAAGCCAAGTGAAGTTGATCTCTGAAAGCTGCTAAATGTATTCAGTTCAATTTACTTTTATTTATTTATCACCAAATAGCTGTGAGAGGTTTTTCATCTCTCCTGTTCATATTGAATTCTGTGTCTGTATCTGATTAAATGGTAATTAACCTTTAAAAGGTCAGGTTAAGTTAAGCAATGCACACTAAGTCAGCAGTGTTGGGAAAAAAAACAACCAATGATGAGCTTTAGCTAACTACTTCTGCTGCCCATGTTCGTTCTTGTGCCGTCATCTTTCTTAACCTCTCAGAAATGTTCCCCTTCCATTTTAACGTAATAATAACTTCACCAAATCTGTTAGCGTACATCACTGTTTATCACATTGATCATCATAAACCAGAAGTATTGAACTGACTACATTCTCACCACACTGGGGAATACTCTTAGTGCCATGGGGACGATGTGATATCCTCGTGTTGGCGTTGTCCCCAGATCATCATAATGAATGTTTTTCCAGGGTCAACATTCCAAGTGACCAATCACCTTCTTGTGATGTCATACTTTTGCAACTTTGAAAAATAGCCGCCTTGCAAAAACAAATGTTGTCAGGCAAAACTGCAGTAGCTTCCGTCATCACTTTACAAACATAAGTGAAGACAATTTGAACTACGAGGCCTACACTGATGGTTGTGTGCTGAATGTATGAATCAAAAGGGTTAGGGTTAGTTTCAAGGCGGGTCTTTCGAAGTGATTGGTCACTTGGAATGTCGTCCCTGGAAAAACATTAATTATGATGATGTGGGAACAACGCCAACACGAGGATATCACGTCGTGCGTGCCGTGGTTACTCATCGTTAAGCCATTTTCCCTTTTTCATTGCCACTTAGATGTTCATGCACTTCTTGTTATTTTCATTTACTGCAGTATTTTCATCTGAGTTTCCATGTTGACTGTGTCTTCTGTGTTCTTCCCCTCATTCCTTGTCTTTCTCTCCATGCTTTACTCACACTGCATTTGCTGGTTATCTCTGTGGCTAGCTGGAGCCAGCAGTCAGTGTTTCATCTTCTGATGAGGCGCTCGTGTCTGCACCCCCGCAGGCTCAGGGCACCCTCCATGTACCACAGACCTGCATTCCCCTGGGGCTCCTATCTGGAATTTGTACTCATTTGCCATGTGAGAATGTAAGGTCCAAAATCTGTTTAATTTTCTCAATTTCCCCCATGTGAAGTATTAATTGACCTGAATGGAATTGCATTTAATTTATGTAGTCCCAAATCACAACAAAAGTAACCTCAAGGCGCTGTTGACAGTCAAACTCCCCAAATGCCCCAAAGTATATAAGGCTTACAGTGTTTGTCTTTTTAGAGCCTTTTATCTCTCTTTCTCCAGAATTGCATGTCAAATTTCTTTCTTTCTTTCTTTCTTATGACTCGTACATATATTGGTGATATAATTGTTTTAGTAAAATGTAAATTAGAAATGCAAACCCATATTTTATTTTATTTTTTACAATAGAACACAGAAAACATATCAAATCTTTAAACTGGGAAAGTGTAACAAAAAGGCTATTTTGAATAAGGGTTAGGGTTAGCCTGACAACAAAACTCCAGTAACTGGTCTCCGCAGTTCCCAGACAGTTATAGAATGGACGACTTTGCCCTGTTGTACTTTGTTGACACATTGCCATCAAGTTCAAAATGACATCAATTTTTCCTTAAAAGAGTACATTTTCTCTGTTTTAATATTTGATGTGTTTTCTATTTTCTATTGTGAAAAACTTATCAGCATATAAGATTAGACAATGATTGAATTCTGTTTATATTTACATTTTGTACAGCATCCCAACATTTTTGGAATCAGACTTTTTCTTACACTATAATGTTAGTCCTTCAATTCAGGCATGCTAAACTGGATAAAGTCTATCCAAGCTAAGACATTACACAGAGATGCTAAGGTGGCTCAATAACCTCCAAATCGTTGGACATTAGTTTGGGTTGTTATCTGAAAAATTTCCAAAATTGCCAACATATTCACATAGTGGTACGTGTGGCACTTTGAGGGTTGGGCAGGGAGTTCCTACTTGGCACATGTATTTTAAGTGAATGCTATAATGAAAGAACCTGTTATGATAATGATCAATTTGGGATTTTGTTGGTTTTAAGGCCAATAAAACAGTTAAGCTACATGCATGAAGCAGTGGGGACACTATCACTTGCCTCTAGCACAGATAGTGTGTTCACTAATTTGTCAAAAGCATAGATGGTTGGCTGGCTGAAATGGACAGTAGTCTATACCCTATTCTCATCTAATTGCTCAGCCTTAGTGTACTAGTCATATTGTGTTGTATTTCCTTGTTGTTTATCGGTGTAATATGTCTGAACTTCACTGCTGGTATTACTCAGTTTTCTGTTCCATTTTCTACCCCTCAGCCATAAAAGGCTGAGAGGGTATTATCATCCCCCATCAGGCAGGTGGAATGGACCACTAATGTGACGTCTGCTAAAAATCTGAGACAATGTTGAGTACTGGTCAAGTTTTCTGATAATCTTGTAAATGCGATAACTCAAGAAGGGAGTCATGTAGGATTTTCAAATTGATACCATAGGTGCATCAACAAAAAATATTGGGTTGAAGTTGAATCTCAATTATCTCAACCTTAAGGTCAGAGTAAGTTTCTGTGAATGCGATCGATATCTTGAGACCAAGGCGATGATTTTGAAATTGGTGAATGGATTGGGTCTTGATGGTGGTTTTACACTCTGGGCACTTAAAGCACTTTACACAACTTGCATCATTCGCCCATTCACACAAGCACTTTTGTCTTTGCTCTTTCCGTGTAAGTGCTTGCTCTCAAAGGCAATGGCTGTATCACGAGGATCAGTCTTTATGAATAAGACTTTGTTGCTTTTATGTAGTCGTTATGTTTTAGTGAGCAGTTCTTTTAATTGATGATCATGCGTAGTGAGAAGACTTAATTTCTCTCCCTCATATGTTCTGGATATGTAGAGCATCTGCTGCAGTGACACTGTCTACAGCTGTGCAGATGATGTTTCATTTTATCTGTGTGCATATAATGTATTTGTTTGTATCTGTTTTAAAATATATTGATTATGTATAACTGTGACCTTTAACCTTCTCATGCTGGCAAAATCACCAGGGATCGGTAGAAGAGGATCCTATTGCTCTCCAAGCATCTCATGCTGCAGCTAAGCAATCCCAGGTGTGGACTGCACTGTGCCTGAGTGTGTCAAAATCACCAGCTCATCCCTTGTGTTGTGCTGCATTGTGCTCATGCTTGCAAAGTGCAGTGTTTCCTATTCATGTTTCCTGTTAAAATATAGTTAAATTTAACAAGTCATCAGTAGTAATAACCTTTTTTTTTGTGTGTGTTTGTGTTCTCTCATGTTGTTATGAATATTGGGCTGAACAAAGCTGCTCTCTGGCATTTTAGATAGCAGAGTTGCTATTGAACTGCCCTTTGATAAACACACGTTTCCTCACACATTCTTGCACACAACCCCAATGAGTGCAGTGAATCACATGGTCATTATTTTTGAAAAACTTTATTTGCATCCTCTCAGCATGTACTGAAATCTCACTGGAAATTGTAATGGTTTAAAAAGCACACGTGGCTGTGAGTGGTCCACAGGTATACTTTCCCCTGCTGTCCACTAATTCTGGCTTCTGTCCTTTTTAGGTGAAGACTGAGGAACAGATTGCAGCAGAGCAGGCCTGGTATGAATCAGATAAAGTATGGCTTGTCCACAAGGATGGCTTTTCCCTGGGTGAGACTGGCTTATGTTTCTTTTGTTGGTCTTTTAAAAAAAGCTGTATAATAATAACTTGTTACTAAGACTACGTCCACACTGGTCCGGATACACCGCGTCCACACTATCGTTTTCAGTCGTTTTTCACACAGTTGCGCGTTCACATTTAAAGGCCGAATACAATGACGTTGCAGTACCGAAACGTTAGACGAGTCGACCTGCGTCATTTCCATGTGTTGTGTATTTACTTTCCGGCTCTTTAAAACGAGCGGCGAAATGGCGAGACAAAGCACCGAATGTGTCAAATGGAATGATGTTGAGGTGGAGCTGTTGCTCCGAGTCACACGTGAGTTCATATTAATCTTCAACTTTGAGCAAACGAAACAACTGCGGTACGATGGCGTCTGACCATCTTGGTTAAAGTGGTCACATGACTGCATCATATGACTAACATACGTCATCGTTTTCAAAAGTCAGCGTTTTGGCCGTCCACACTACGCCAAAACGCTGCGTTTACTAATGTATGTGTTTTTGAGAGCGTTTCCAAAAACGCTCCGTTTTCCCTCCGGCTCAGTGTGGACGGGAGGACAACACGGAGACAAAACGATGCGTTTTCAAATGAGAACGC
>VUQR01036341.1:3886-14478 GCA_015108515.1 Hemichromis elongatus
ATTTTAAAATAAAAAATTGTGTTTTTTTTTTTTTTTTTTTTTTTTTTTTTTTTTTTTTTTTTTTAAATAGCAGCTTGGGGAAAAGGGAGTTGAAGAGGCAGGAAAAAATGGAGCTCAGTCCAAACAGGATGATGCAGCCTGACCCAGTCAACAGTCATGCTGTCCAGTTGGACAGAAGCATGGAGAAACATCAAGGCAAATCCACTCCAACCCTCAACAGACCCTTCTCCGTCCCTATAGATCTAGTTGCCACTAACAATGACTTCACCAGCCACACTAAGCAAAACGCAATTCAGCGCCACAAAGATATCGAGGGATTAAAGGAGAAGGCCGAAAGGTGGAAGGACAGATATAGTGAAGAAGATTCTGGTTCTGATACACACCAGCGAAGACATCATAGGAGAAATAAGTTTCAGTAAGTTTTTCAACTTCTACAGTCAGTGGTTCTGCTAATATGGCCTCAGAAAAATGTTTTGAATACACTGTTAGGTCCAAATGTATTTGAGCATTCACTACAAAGCATTTTATTTGTTTTTGAAGTGCAGACTTTGAGCTCACAGAGGCTCAAAAGTAAAAGTTTAATAGGATGGTAAAGCCCATTTCCTCATTATTCGGTGACCAATTAAACAGATAAGTGTTAAACTGGTATTTTGTAGCTTTTCACTGGAACTCTCATCATGAGGCTTATTGAGATGATGGTGCAGGTGACAGAGGCCATTGTTAGGCTGAAAAGAAACCTGCTAAGAGATGGCAGAAACTTCAGGAGTGGCCACATCAACAAATCTGATACATCTTTAAAGAGAAGGGAGTGCACTGGCCTGCTCACCAACACCAAAAGGCCCAAAATGGGAGACACATTCTTTCCTTCACTAAGACAAACCTCTCCCGGCATCTAGCTAAGTCCAAAACATTCTTTAGCAGGTAGGCGCATCATTGTCAAGATCTACAATCATAAGACGCCTTCATGAATGTGAAAAGTTGAAGATAAGATAATAGTTGGGAAATATCTGCTACTGCAGCTATGAAACAAACAAGTTGGCTCAAAAAGTTGAAAGTTACACTAAAAAAGGAGCTCAGTTAAACAGAGTAAAACGCAGTGAGTCAAAATCTAAATATTCAGCAAGGAGCTTAAACCGAAAATGAATGTAGGGCGTGTGGTATGACTGAGATTTTCTGTGTCTGTCTTTGTGGCAGCACAGCACAAACAGATGTTTGAGAAAGTGATCAGCTGCATCTATGTGGTGCAGAGGGTGGTCATTATCCACAGCCACAGTCATTTGGACGACCTCTGCATCAGCTGACAGAGGAATCCAAACAGTGTGCAGATTCCCACTGGATACAAACACCAGTGGCAATGACAAACCCCTATAGCAAGGAATATGGACGCATTTCTGCCAGCAGTTCAACATCCAGGCTCAGTAATGTGTCTGGGATTACGCAATCAACATTCCAGTCTACCTGAAAAGTCCTGAAGCCATGTAAGGTCACAGTGTGGTCCAGGAAGTGAGAGTGTGTCTTCATGAAGTGCTCTGTGTTCTCTCTGGTGTTAATCTGCTGACCAGAACTGGTCCATCTTATATTCCACACAGCTCACATGCTCCCTGATGGTGACAGCTTGAATTTGAGCAAAAAAGGAAAATGACAACAACTTTAGAGAAAGATAAAGTTAGTAAAATGAACAAAAAGCACAACAACAGCAGCAGGTGCTGCCGCACGCTGCCAATGACACAGTGAAAGCAGAGGGCTTAGGGTTAAAATTATGTCAGTTTGTTGTTTGTTTGTTTTTAAAATGCCTGTAATTCCTAAACCCTGTACAATACTTCAGCTACATCCCTTAAAGTAAATTTGAGTCAGACTCATTTGATTTAACAGCCTCTGAGATGATGTACAGAGGCAAAATTACAAAGATGGCGCCATTGTCCAAATAGATATGGGCCTAACTGTATGCCATGCTTTCTGTTTAAGCATCTTGAATAAGTGTTCTTGGCAAAAGATCCTAAAGTGTGGATTCTCATGTTATTAATAGCGATTGGAAAGTGTTTTATATTTAGTCAAAAAATCACTTGTTGCTTTTATTTCTCACTACAAACAGCACCAGAAAGTCCATGTCTGCAGATGAACTTTCCAAGACCAGCTCATCAGGCTCTGACAGTTCATCTTCAGTCAGCGAGGTAACATCAGCTCCTGTATTAAAAATTGACCTAAAAAGTTTAATTTAATCTGTCTTTATTATTTTTGTGCTCTTATTGGGTGACTGTTAGTTTCCTTGCTGCATGTATGAAAGTGTTGTAGCTTTGTGTACTGTGAGCTCATGTTACAGTAAAACACACATCAAAGGAGGCTTCCTACACGTCAAAGGAGGCCTCGCAGACCTCATGCCTCATCACTTTCCCTGGCCCAATTAGGTCAAGGGCCGTGTCCGCAAGCGCAACAAACACAAGCGGCGCTTAGCCTACGCCCGCAGCGGTTTGATGTTTAACTTTGCGGGCTCCAAGGAGAGCGAGTACTGGAGCTTTCCGCTTCCACCCGTAAGTCCCTGTGTGGCAAGTCTGACGAGCTTGGCCAGTAGCACGGATGTCCAGGACTTCAAATCCCAGGTCGAGGTACTGACCATAGGGATTTATTTGCCAACCAGATCTCTTCTCTGCATACAAGTCTTGCATGTGTATATACCAAATGGTTGGATAGCTTGGAATGTTCTGGGAATTCTGATTTCTGCTGTGCAATCCCGGACAGTGAAAAATGGCCTGTTGCTTTCAAGCAGAAGGGAAATATTAAAGCTCGTTTCTAAAGCTCATTTTTGATCTTTTTTGTCTTTCCACCCAAAATGAGCAGATGGTCAGCAAGGAAAGTCTCTCAGAATATTATTAGCTGCTCTGATGTCATCGTGTTTGGTCACTTTAGATTTAGTTTTTTTGTCACTTTCTTCCGTATTTACACTCATTATGATTATGCAACAAAAACTAACATACAATATTTAATAAAAAAAAACATTGTTAAATTCATTTTGATTAATTAACTCATCATCAAGTCTTTTTAATTGTGGACTAAAACTTATATTAATATTTAACTTTAAAGAATTGTACATATTAAACTAACATATGTTCTTCTTGACCCTGATAATGCATGGATGCAATAATGATTGTTGGCTTATTCTGTAAAGATCCAACCTGGTCTGTTAATGACTGCCTAACATGCAAAAATGCAGTTTGAAGTTAAAATTTTCTAGCTACTAACCTGCATTTGCTCAAAAATTCACAGAAATAGACAAATTAATTAAAGCAAAAGAGGTCAAAGTTTTGCTGGTGGCAGGAGCCGGTGTGTGCATGATTAGTGAATATGATGATGGACTGTCACTATTGTGCTGCAGCTATATCATGTGCATTGGGTGCAGTTTGGTGGAGGCACTTGTAAATTTAAACGGGAAGCCTTTAAGATGAGATTGGTGCTGGCGCAGCAGGGGAACACGGTGGGGTGGAGACGACCGACTGTCACTTTGTGTTTTGTTGTTGTTGGCTTCTTACACGATTTGTACTCTAGTTTTTAAAATGTTTGTGTTTCAGATAACTGACTGCTCAAGGTTCAGCCTTCAAATCCGCAGCTCCCATGAGGACAGCATCGGACATCACGACACCACCACCCCTGATAGGTGAAGCCCTCACTCGGTTAATTTATAAAGATTCAAAAGCCAACATTACCGTTCGGAGATCATTTGATATTCTTGATATTCTGCTACATGGAATTCATACAGGTTGTCTTTTTACAGGGTTTGGTCTCTCGGTAGATTCCTGAGGAAAATGGCACCCAAGATTTCCCCCAGCAGTGAATCTCCACCAGATAAAGCAGGTAACCACAAGTCTGGAAATGCACATTAAATGTATTTATTTAATGCAACACCACCGACGCTTTAATGACAGATATGTAGTAAACTTTAAATGGGCTGCAGGAGATATTTAAAGTCACTTTTTGTGTGGAAATGGAGAAGAAAGGGAAGTGTATGTAGAACTGAGTGTAAATGTTGTTTTCTTCACTATCATGGTTTTCTTCATGTATTATCATACCATTGGTTAACACACTTGTTCTGTTTAGTTTAATAGCTCTTAAAGCAGGGGTGTCACACAAAACACCTTGTGGCCAAAATCGGTCTGTCAAAAAGTTCAGCCTGGCCCATTGGAAGGCTTTGGAAAATGTGAAGGAAGTAAAAAAAAAAACACCTACACCTACATAGTGAAGTAACAGGTAAACCGTTAAATGCCAGAACCAGTTTTTCCTGATCTACTATAGATATTTTGGTTAAAGAAGGAACATTTTCAATGAATTAATGAAAACTACAATCACAGAGAGCTCTATGGGGCCCTCGATGTAAAATAAGTTTGACATCCCTGTCTTAAAAGTTTTCATAAAAGGCCCCACTAGATAATATTACTTTCTTTAAAATATTAGCGTTTCGTTAAAATTACAGGATTTAACTTTCAGTTAAGTCAAATCTTATTGTAATGTCTTGACTAATAATACTTTGTCCTTTTGCTGCCAACAGTCACCTCGTCCAAGCACACTTCACATTCTAACCAAACGACAAACCAAAACAGTGCGAAATCCAGTCGTAACCCCACCATTCGAATCAGCCGTGCCACACGGGCATTGCAGTGGGACGCCTCTCTGGACCAAGAGATTACTGACACCAAGGAGCTACGAAACCTGGATGAGTTCCTCGGCAATCAGGTTAGATCACAACTTATGAGAGGGAAGGAGAAAGGCGGCAGGTTTCAAACTTGAGTATAAACGCAAACAACTCTCGTTTATACCTCAGATGTGCTATTTTCAGGACTGAATTCTCAGCTAAATGATAATTGTACGCACAGATGGGCAACATGTAATGGGTCCCAGCTATAGCCAGCCCCATCATTGTACACTACCTTAAAACCAGATACATAATAAGTTTCATTATCAGCTATCCAGTTTTAGAAAAACTTCTAGCTGTTCATACTTTCCTCACCGTTGTCATCAGGTGAATGAGCTGCGAACTAGAAAGGACTTGTCGCCAGCTGAGACAATTTTCCTCACAGCCACGATGCAGTTCAGAGAGAACATCAAAGGCATGTACTCTGTCCAGGTCAGTCAGCGTTTTAACCTGTTGGCTCAAACAGCAAAGGAATGTGGGGTGCAGCTTTGTCATGTTTTCCTTGTAAAAATGTTTCACTTTCTGCTGTAAGAAAACAATTTCCCACGTGTTGGACTAATGAAGGTTATCTTATCTTATGTTCATATTTTTAAACTTTCATGGTCCGAATGGCTTGAAAATAAAAATGCTGAGTAACTGCACTTTCTGTTGGCACTAACAGAAGCCCCAGATTCGCTACAAAGATCTGATGAAAAGCTTCCATAACAAGGTGAACACTCTAGCCGGAGGCACTGAGAAGGGAGAAGTCCCAATGGTGGTAAACCTCTTCCAGTCTGTGCTGGACGGCTTCATCAGGGCCACAAAGAAACGAGCAGGATCTGAACCTGCAAAGGTAAATTTTATTGCATTCGTTCGATCCTCACTTACTAAAATACTTGAAGAGTACAGCTCATATATATGTATGTTTCACTTCTGGGTTCTAGACGTTGAAGAAGAGAAGGAAAAAGGATAAAAGTGTAAGTGAAATATAATTATTGAATTTACTTGTCATGAATCTTGTGGAGTCTCATGAGGGATCTTGCTTTGTTTCTTGTGTCTACAGCTTGACAGTCCTCTGGATCACCTGTTCAGTACATACCAGGTGAACATTATGCAGTCATGTGACTTGTGTGGCTCCTACATCTGGGGGATGGAGAAAGCCTATATGTGCAGTGGTGAGCTAAGATGACAAATTGCATGAGCATTTCAAGAAACAACAGACAGTTCGATTTTACTGTGTTTTCCTCCTGTTTTTATTTTAGCCTGTAAGTTGATATGTCACAAGAAATGCCTGAGCAAAATCATCATGGACTGCTCGACACGGTGTGCCAGGCAGGTGGGTATTTTTCAATCAAATATCATAGTATGAATGAAACGTTCCCTTTTATTGCTCAAGATTCACGTTTACTCTTCTTATTTTGTGACAGGACGGTAGTTTAACAACCTCCGCTCACTTTGGCGTGCAAGTGTGCGTCCTCACCAGTAAAGCTAACCCCGTGCCCATAGTGATGGAGACGTTGCTGATGCACGTGGAGCTAAACGGCCTTTACACCGAAGGGATTTACCGCAAGTCGGGCTCGGCCTGCCGAGCGAAAGAGCTTCACCAGGTTCTGCAGAAAGGTAAGAAATGCATGAAAGTTGAAATGCACGAAAAAAACTTTTTTACAAGAGTATAAAGTCTACAAAAGTCATTAAATCTCCAGAACCTAATGGCAAAAAAAACAATTTAAAATGACCTCTTTTGGAATATCATTTTGTGTGTGTGTGTGTGTGTGTGTCTGTTTTTTGCCCTAAGATCCTGAGACGGTATGTTTGGATAACTATCCAATCCACACCATCACAGGCCTCATTAAACGCTGGCTCAGAGAGCTGCCTGACCCCCTCATGACATTTTCCCTCTACCACGACTTTCTGCATGCTGTGGGTGAGGAAATGTTTAAACACTTATCTTAAGCACTTATCTCTTTTTCCAGAAATGCCTTAATTTTTTATGACACAGATTCAGCAAGTTCTACAAACATCCTCTTAGACTTTGGTTCCACGTTTACACGTTAGTGTCACACAGTTCCTGCAAATTTTTAATTACCTGCTCAGCCACATCCCAAAGGTGCTCCGTCTTATTGATATCTGGACACTGTGGAGGCCATTTATGTTCAGTGAACTAACTTTTCAAACCAGTTTGAGATGATTTGAGCTTTTTGACATGAGAAGATGTAATCTTCGTTTGACACAGTTAGCAACAATATGCAGGTAGGCTGTGGCATTCTGAGATGTTTATCGGGCGTTTTTGGCCGGAGAACTCGCGCTCGTTCGGTTTCTGATCATTCTCTGTAAACCTGCAAGATTGTTGCGTAAGAAATCTCAGTAGATGAGCACTTTCTGAAATATTCAGACCAGCCTGTCTAGTCCAAAGAACCACACTGCATTCAAAGTCTGCTTTCATCCACATTCTGGTGCTCAGTTTGAAATTAACCTGGTTATTTTGACCATGTCTATATTTTTAAATGCATTGACTTGCTGTCATGGGATTGGTTAATTAGATATTTGTGTTAATAAACAGTTAAACAGCTGTAACTAATAACATGGCCTGTTATGTGTGTCTGTTATTGCTACTTGTTGAATCTGTGTTTCAAGGTGACTTTAAAATATTCAGTGTTTTCAAATATAAATAAATGTGAGTGCAGATATTTAAAATCTCTCCTTTTAATTCATCTCCAGAATTACCGGAGGAAGAAGAAAAAATAAAGGCAGTGTACCAAAAGATCGATGAACTTCCTCCTGCTAATTTCAGCACATTAGAGCGGCTGATCTTTCACCTTGTCAGGTAGGCAGAGTCAGCTTTTCTTCAGTCATGTGTTGAAAGTCCAGTGAGATTTTGACCCGTTTGTTTCTCTCAGAGTTGCAAAGGAAGAAGAGCACAATAAGATGTCAGCAAGTGCACTTGCTATTGTGTTTGCCCCCTGCATCCTACGTTCACCTGATTCTGATGACCCCCTCCTCTGTATGAAGGACGTGTCTAGGACTACACTGTGAGTGATCATATTGTGCACTACTGCAACTCTACACAGTCCTTATTAGACACTCTCTGTACTTCTAAAGATAATAATAATTACTGACTGTGTTGTGTGCAGTTGTGTGGAGATCCTGATCACTGAGCAGTTCAGGCGCTACAACGAAAAGATGCAAAATATCCAGCAGCTGGAACATGCAGAGGCCATGGCTGTCAATCAACTCAGACTCAGAAGACAAGCCACGGTGAGAGGACACTTCAAAGGAAGAGCAGAACAAATGCCAACACTTCAGCCAAACAGCAGCTGTTTTAACAGCATCAGTCTGGGTGATGTTTTGCATTTAAAGAGAAAAGTAAACTATCCCAGAAACGCATATTTGAATTGTCTTTTCTGGCGTTCAATGACTGCTCCAAGCTGGAGATGCGTTGTTTGTGGTCTTCCACCGCTTCCCGCACAGCTTGAAGTTTGGCCTCATACTTTGTGTAGGTGTCTCTTATTTCTGCAAAAAGTTTGGCTTTGTGCTCCGCTAGCTTCTCAGTTAGCAGAGCTGTGTTTGTGCTAGCAAGGCTCGCCAACTCATCCCGTTCTTGTTCCTCTTTCTTCCTATTTTTCAACATTTTCCAAAATAGTGGGCTCAAACAATTCTGAGCAAAAATAAAAGTAAAGTAGGTAAATGACCAAGTAGAAGTTATAAAGGTACGGGAGCACTAACAAATATGTCTACTCCAAAGGACGACCCTGGAAGCAGTCCTGATCTGCTCTTAACTTTTTCTTGCTTCTAGAGAGTTAAACCCACAGATAGCTCACACTAATGCTGCTCTGGCATCTGTGCAGGTTGTTGAAAAGTCTGAGCTGAAGGTTCCAGAGGAAACGCAACCTGATGAAGCGGAGAAGACCCTCATTGAAAGGATCAAGTCCCTCAAGCAAGAAAAGTGAGCTAGTAATATTTGATTGTAGTTGTATTCCTTTAATTCCTCTTATTTCTCTTATTTGAATGTTTATCTTTTTTTGTTTACAGGTTGAACTTGGTCTCTAGGTTGCCTGAGCTAGATCAAGAGGAATCTGACAATGAAATCTTAGATTTTTCATCATGGTTGAGCACTGACAGCCTGGACCAACTGGGCACCCTGGACTTGGAAGGTCAGTAATGAGGTATGGTACTTTGGCCTTTCTCTGGGTTTAACAAAGAGTTGTTCACTTGGTTAAATGCTGTAAAATAGTTTTTCTTAAAAAATGGAAATAACTCTGTCATCACCCACTTCTATGCTTTTTTTTTTTTGTCTATCTATCTATCACGCTCTCTCACTCTCATTCTGAAAGAGTGTTTATTTTTGGGTTTTTTGAGGGAGGGGATTATTTTGTTTTTGTGTTGTTGTTGTTTTTTTTTTCTTCCTGCATCATGTTAGCTGCAAGTGAAAGAGACTATCTCATTTTGGGCCTCATTTAAAATTACAGCACAAAGCTACAAAGTACAAATTCAACATTTTGAACCAACTTCAGGTTCTGTCTGTCTGTCTGATTCTGTCTGCTGCATTTGTCATGAAATTACCAAACAACAGGCCTCACCTGGCCATGAAACACATTTAAATAGGAATTATGTATAAATTGCAATAATTCCTTAAAACAATTAATGCAATACTTTTTTTACTACAAAAATTGTGACCCAAACTAAAGCTTCTCTTATGTACTACGTCTGTCATACCAAGTGTGTTTAATAATGTTTGTTTTCTCAGAAAAATCTCATGTGAAAACCCAGAAACCTGACTGCCCTCCCAAACCTGTCGACCTGGCGCAGAGAGTTAGGAATCTGATGGTTCAAAGTAATCATGAAAGGAAAGAGTTCACATTTGGAGAAAAAGCAGATGTTATCCAACCTAGCAAAGACTCTCCCTCCACAGCCAGCAAGCCCCAGATAGCCAGCAAGAAGTTTAACGGGAGCTTTAAAGACCTGGACATCCCTTACATTGATGAAGATGAAGATTTAAATGGAGAATAATACCATAAATTGTTATAATTAGAAAAATTTCCAAATGTGTGTTCATAGAAACAGAAAAATGTGCACTTTCTTTTATAGCTGTTTTGATTTGTCAGTGCTGCTATGGAAACTAACTGCTTTGGAAAACTATATGTATTTAATGGGAGATGATGCTGACTGTTCTTTCGGGAATGTATTATTATTATTATTATTATTAATATTATTATGGCAGATCTGGATTGGTACTTCTCTTTGTATCAGTATACTGTAATTTTTTAAAACTATTTCAGAATTGTACAGCTCTCGTTTTAATAAAAGCCAGATATTTTTGACATGTTCCTTGTGATGAGCGCTGTCGAGGGAAATAGAACTTGATGAAGAGCACTCAAGTACACAAGAGTGTCTTTTACTAATTTACTCTGAGCTCAGTCACTGTGCTACTAATGAATGCCTTGTACGTTGGTGGGGAATAAATAGCTTGTGCTTGTACCAGAAAATTTCTGACCTTGTACATAAATTGATTCTGTCTTCTAAAGACTTTAGCGCTGCGTTTTGTGTTCTTATCTGGTTCACAAAAACATCTCTTTAGTTGTATTTCTACTTACATTGATTTAAGTCTACACGACTGTGACTGTGATTTAGTTTACCTGACTGACTTTATTTGCTATTGCAAAGCTGTGCAACTTCACCAAGTCAGCATCTGTTTATAATTTTGTTTTCTTTTTATTGTAGGACATCATTCAAGTTTTACTAATATCACCAACTGACATAAACCAAATGTTATCAAGGCTCGACATGCTGTAACATGCTCAAGTCACTAATGTGCTTATTTTCTGTCATGTGTTTAACAAAGCTTCATAGGAACACATTATTTTGATTATTTTATTACTCAAGTCAAGAATTAAAAAAAAAAAAAAAAAAATAAAATGAAAAATAAAAAAAAATA
>VUQR01036341.1:34796-45519 GCA_015108515.1 Hemichromis elongatus
TTTGTTTTTTTTTTTCTTCCCATTTTTTTTTTTTTTTTTTTTTTTGGTGTTAATTTAATGCTCTGACTTTACTGGCTGTTGGTTTTGTAAACCTGCCCTTTAAAGCTTAATGGTACCACTAATGCCTCCTCCACCTACACGTTGTATATAGTTGTGCATTGATCTGAGCTCATTTATGGGTGGATTTTTAATTAAATCCACATGGAGGCAGTAGTTACATCTGGCAGAAGCTATAAAGGGTCTTCTCCCTGAATAACGATTTCACGAAACATGGTATTAATCCCAAATAAAAATTTGATAAACTGTCCAGAATAATTTATTTTTGTTATTAATGTAATGTAGGGGAATTTAATCTCTTACATTTCACAGCTAATAACTAGGTTTGAACAACGTGATTGGAGTTCATGGACTTGCGGTTTGAGCTACCTGCCATATCTGACCATATGCGCTCTCATTAACCTGTCTGAAATTGACCTTTATGGTCACAGGGATTACGTAAACAGGTGTACCTAATAAAATGCATTTCTAAATGCTTGTTGATGCAAACATTTATTTGGCCAATCAATGACAGCAAGTCGACGTAGACTGCTGAACGGGGCGAAAAACAGGTAATTTTAAGTGATCTTGAATGGTTGTTGGTATCAGTGGGGCTGATCGGATGGGATTTTCCCATGCAACAGTCTCTCGGGTTTACAGTGAAGGG
The DNA here is from genome assembly GCA_015108515.1 of Hemichromis elongatus. Classification (NCBI taxonomy): domain Eukaryota; kingdom Metazoa; phylum Chordata; class Actinopteri; order Cichliformes; family Cichlidae; genus Hemichromis; species Hemichromis elongatus. Next base: position 35,500 of record VUQR01036341.1, read on the forward strand.
TGTGAACGAGATACTATCTAGTGAAGAAATCCCTAAGTCTGATGACAAGGAAACACAGTCACTGGTTACACTCAAAGTATCCATAAGTGCATTTTGGAGGAAGAAAGGTTTAAAGCAGCAAAAGACCACAGCCAGTGCCATGAGCTCACCCCAATTGGACAATAAATAATTTGGAAAAACATTTCGTGGTCTAATAAGTCATGATTTATGCTTCAACGTTTGGATGGTAGGATCAGAATTTGGTGTAAACAACATGAGTGTGGATCAATATAATGATCTCAGCACACTTTGTGGCTATTGTTTAAACACACCTCAATACCTGAGCATTGTTCCCATTTCCTGATGGCGATGTGACAGAAAACTTTTGTCCAGCAAAATAAGACTTGTCTCCGGGATTGTTAAGAGAGTGTCGTCATGTAGCGTCCTGTCATCACACTCTTCACACTTGCTGACATGTTGCTGTTTATGACTGTTTTTGAATCACTTTGGCTCTTGCATTTGAAAGATGACAAACTGGGGAAACTTCCAGCCACTCTCTGCTTAAGGAAACATTTCCCCCTTTCTACTTAAAGAGAAATCTTTGCATGTCTGTGCAGCGGGCCTCCCCAGCGTTTCCTTGTGCCAGTAGGAATATGATGATGTCCGCAAAAGTGTGCAAGTGGAGCAGCAGGTGTTACATGGTCTTAACCTGGAATAAAAGAGATAATAATAAGGCTCTTAACCATAATCCATACCTATTGTTTCCCGACGAGCACTCTAACAGCACTGGAAGCTTCGCTTGATTTAGTTACGACAGCTTTATCAGAACAGTGTGGACTCTGTCAGCCCTCTGTAAATCACAGACTGCTGAGCATGACATGCAGACTTCAGTAAACAAATGCACAGCGTGAGAAACAAGCACCTTGCTGGTGTTACATGGCACAATGATTTTTGGCTTCCTTTACATATCCCATGAACACATTTGGGGTTAAAAGCAAGAAACAAGAGGAGATGCTTTAACTTTGCAGCTTCCACTGCTTGTAGCGCCTCAGCACGTCAACAAATAGCAGGTTCCAGCTTTCCGAGAATTAGGGCCACACAGTCTTGTCGGGATTAACTGCTCTCTGGCAGGGAAAGGATTGGGCATGTTTTAACAAGCAACTTTACTGAGCACTTTGGAAAAGCTACTCAGATGACTTCCAAGACGTGAGAGTGCAAGAGCCCCTCTAGTGTTTCCCCTGTCGTTTATTTGTGCTCATGTTTTTGGATGAAAAGAGGCCGTGTGACTGTTTGGAGGAGCTGCTGGAATGCATTGTGATGCAGAGTAGCTGTCATGTCGCATTTACTTTCCAGGCCTCTGTAAGGTGCATGAGAGTGAAAGAGTGCTTACATGTTTGGAAACGGGCCTCGTGCACTTGGCTGGAGGCCAGTCCACAGCACCTCTGCTAAAAATGTGAGTGTCCATTAACCTCAGGGAGGTTACGCACCCGTCAAAGTATTATCTTTGCAAGCGCCGGAAGGAAGAAATCTTTCTCTGGAGTCGTACATCTCGTACGCCCCGAGGACGCCCTGGAAAGGGGAAGCGGACCAAGTTGGTGGATGCCCTACTACATTCTCACACACGGGAGCAGCTTTCCTGCAGTGAAGAAGTGTAGCACACTGGCGTCTAGGAAGAGCACTGGGATAAATCATGTGTGAACCCTATTGTTCCCTCCAGTCAAGCCGATGGGGTTTTCACTAACCTCTCCCTCGGCGACTCCTTTCCTATGTTCTATAAGCAGACCGTTGATGCTTTCTCACGTGACTTCCTGGTACTTGTGGTTGACGATTAACTTGGGGATAGGTGTGGGCCTCTGGATGCTGGCTATTTCACAAAGTTTAACATCACAGCTTTGACTTTTTCCTCCAAATCTATACTTTAAAGTTAATACTGTATATTTTAAAATGGGATTTTTCTCACTGGTACTGCATCTCCAGCACCTGTCACAGATTGCACGGACTGAAAAAAAATAACATTCAGACGTTCAGAGAGCGTCAGCCTTATCACTCTGAACCCTGACCCTGTTGTTTTTGCTGTCACATTCAAACAGGGTGTTACCTACATATAACCATATGTTGGAATAAGGTAAAGTGGCAGGAAGTGCAGCTTCAGCTTTTATGTAAGAGCACTTTAATCCCTCCCAGCAGTGAGCTGATCATTTCAGACAGATTTATGTCATTACTGAGAGGTAGACGGCGCACACCAACGCACCTGTCCTGTGAGTGGCAGCTCAAAGTACCACAGCGGTGGCTTTCGCATCTGTGAGGCTTTTAACCACATGCCTGCTGCATTGCATCCTGCTGTTTTCCACAGCACAACGCACACTGTATTAGACAAAGTGCCTTCATCTTTAGCTAAACATCTCCACCCATTTTAAGCCCCCAACTAAAAGTGATAAAAATGGACCTCTTACAGATAGCTCCATAATTTGTTGGTTTGCCTCTTTATGCCACTGCAGTTGATTTTAATAAAATAATCAAGATGTGATTGAAATGCATATAATGAGCTTTAATTTGAGAGTTTTATAAATACACACATTGTTTTTATTTTTCTTCTTCCTCCAGTCGCAGCAGGTGGCTCTCCCTCCCTGAGCCTGGCTCTGCCGGAGGTTTCTTCCTGTTAAAAGTTTTTTTTGTTGCCAAGTGCTTGCTCATAGGGGTGTCATCTGATTGTTCGGGTTTTCTCTATATTGTTGTGTGATCTTGACTTTACAATACAAAGCTCCTCGAGGGAATTGTTGCTGTGATTTGTCTCTAATTGAAGTAAAATTCGTATTTGCAGGAAAAGCGTTTATCACTGACTGCTCGGGTTGCTTTTGTATTTTACTCTGAGTCGTTTTCTATTTTCATTGATTTTCAGGCTTCAGACTATTCTGAACCCTTTGCATCTGGTAGGTTATTTTTTTTACTCTTGGCTCTGAATGATGTGAGAGAGAGAGGGGACATCGCTAGTGTGGTCGTCTTAGACAGACATAGTCCTTGCTTTGAGCACAGAAGCTCCGCCCACCTGTTATTTAAACCTACAATTTTTGAGAGGGAGCCAGAAGGAGAAAGGCAGCCTTAGAGAAAGAGGACCTGAAACACTTTGTTACAGGCAGAGTATGAACTGAGGGCTCCTCCAAGGCTCTGGGGATGAATATAAGATAAATAAAGATTATTTTGAACTGTGATCCATGCAAAGACACTCTAGTAGAGTCCAAGAATAGGAATATGGAGTTTGAACCTCCACACAAAGATGGTTAAAATCTTTATGAATCAGAGACACATGATAGATGAACAATGAGTTAACTGAGTCAAAGTCTAAAATGATACATTATATACTTCTACCGGACTTGTACCTGGATTTCTGTTAGTGTACTCTGTACACAGCAAATAACTCTTTTGTTTTTTCTTTCATAAAAAAAAGTGGCATTATGTAAATCTGCTGGTATTTCCAAAGTCACATTCTGAGTAATTAATTCATATTTAGCAGTTTTCATTCCGACCAAGGTGAGTGTAAAGAATCTATTGAGCAAAAGTTAATAAAAAAATAAATAAACATATATCATTTTAATGTCAGTTATTTGATGTGGACAGTTTTTCTCTTTTAATGACTGATCAGACATTTTTTTAAAGCGAGGCACACAGGTTAACGAAATACAGACACAGCAGGAGTCACAACTTTACAAACATCACAGGAAGCAAAACAAAATGTACAAGCACACACAGCACCGGGCTGATATAATTACATTTTAATTACTTGGGCTGGCTGTAGTCGGTTCCAATGATGGTTAATTAGGCAGAAAGAAGTCCAGTCCTGAGGGGTTCACAGCATCCGAGACTGTCTGCCATAGCTTAATAAATCCCTCGACATTGTCATGAGCGCTTAAATCTCTGTTAAGTAAGTGTTTACTGTTTACTGTACGATTTAGTCCCATGTTGCAAGCCCAGTATAACGAGGAAGATCCAGAAGGTGGCTAGCAAATAAATAAATATCTGATCAACCCCCATCAAACAGCAGTCAGGAAAACTAGTTGGTGAAGATAATCAATCCATAACAGAGCCAGTAGTGAGTGGGACACCAATCTGTGCTTGTTGGGTGTACAAACTTTTTCTCACAGTCCTTTTTTTTTTATTTTTTTTTTTAGATAATTACTTATCACGATCAATGTCATTGTTTGTATTTCTGGAAATAGAGAACATTAAGTGCTCAGACTTAAATTGTGTTGTGTGTCCTTTGTCGTGTCTGTTCTTACAGCCAATCAACAGCCTTTTTTGAAGCGTGTGCCAAACTCACCGTGCTTTCCAGTAATACGTGTTTGCTTATTGTTTTGTCTTCCGGGTCTGATTTGCAGACAATGAAAGCCCGTGAAAGCGATGCTTTTCGACAGCCAGCATGTAAATATCGGATGTTGAAGTTTCCTTAAAAGACGCCACAAAAAGTAAAGTTCCTGCCACAGTTGGGATTACCACACCACAGGACTGCAAGTCAGTCTGGGAGTTGTTCAAGTGTCTGAGCTAAACGACTTTTATATATAAGGAAAATCACTGGCGTAAACCTCTCTGAACACGGGTCTTCATGAAATAATTGTAATATCTTGATGGACTCAGTGAAGCTTTAATTAGATTTTCACATTTGATTTTTTTCATTTTTTTTATTCAGCAATTTGCTTCCATTAATTTGTGAACAGTAACAGGGCAAAAATGGCATCTAATAGAGTTTCAAAAAGAAAAGCACTAAAAGCACTGCTGACCGAAAAAGGACACAGACTTGTCTCGCATTTACCAGAAAAACATCCTGATGATCCAAAAGAGTTTTGGAATAGTCTGTGGACTGATGACATAGAAGCTGAACTTTTTTTGAAGGCTTGAGTCCCATCACATGTAGTATAAAACTAAAGAAAATCATATGCAACGAAACAGGGTGGTGGAAGTGTGATGGTGTTGGGCAGTTTTGCTGCTTCAGGGTTGAGAAAGCTTGCTATAATTAAGGAACCTTGAACTCTGCTCTTAACCACAAATCCTGAAGGAGAATGTCTGGTAATTAGTTGGTGTCCTGAAGCTCGAGCTCACACAGGCTGAGGTTTACAGCGATTCAAAACACACCAGCAAGCCCACCCCTTAATGGTTCACAAATTTAAATAACATAAAATGAAAGTCCGGTCAAAATTTGGACTTAGATTCTTTGACATGAACTTAAACAGTTTATGACTGAAAACTCTCTACTGTGGCTTAAATAAAACAATTCTGCTAAGAAGAGAGGGCTAAAATTCCTCCACAGTGATGTGAAAAACTTCTTCCCAGTAATTGCAAACCTTTGATTGCAGTTGTTACTGCAACCGGTGTTTAAATATTAGTAAACTTCTCCTTTAAGTGTTAGCATCAATGCTCAATCAGATATCTGTTCTTAAAGTCTATTTGGGTTTAAACATCGCCCTGCTGAAAGACTGCTTCCCACCTTGACCCACCAAAGAAGGGTGATAAACACGCTGCAGCTATGTTATCCATGGTACACTGATCCACTCTCAGCACACTGACATGACCACAGAGGTCGTGATTAGGAGGCTGTCAGAATGGTCGCGGCTCAAAAACAAACATTTTGGTCTCCAGCTGCAGCATTTAAATCATGTGCTTGCGTCATTGTTTCTTGGCCTTAATTACACATCAATAGTTCTGAGACATAATGACCCTAATCTGGTCAAAGTAGCACAGTAGGGTACATAATCTGCTTTGGTCAAAATGGTTAAACTAGAAACAAAATGCCCTACATAGAGACTGATATATATCAATGGGTGGAGATTTACTGGTGTTGGCTTTTGTATCAGCTAATAAATGAAAATTTAAAAAGTAAAGACGAGACAGTAGAAACACCCTTCAGCCACGTTAAAGTGTGGATGTTGCATAGTTTATGCACTAGAGGGTAGTCCTGCTGTTTCCCTCTTGGAAATCCACAACCAGTCTTGGCAATCTTAGTAGGTAATATCTTAGTAAAGACTCATGAATAACTACATACAATAACTGTTAAGAAAATCTGTACATGGTTCATGTGTCTGAAAGAAAAAAAGTCTTTTGTCTATTGTCTGTTATATCAGATTTTCAATTCATCAAATATTGGTATCGGTCTGAAAAACCTTCCTAACATCAGTCAGGCTCTAGTTCTTCATCAGTAAGGTGTTTTAAACTTTGTCTACTTAATTTCAATGTGATAAATTGCATTCAGTAATGACAGAGACAGATAACTTCAATGATGACTAAGAAATAAGAACATTTATAATATGTTTATTACTTTTAATTTGCCATTATTGTCTCGTTTCATTGTTTTGTTATTCGTCCATCTCTCTACTTCTGCTTAACCAATCCAGGGTCACAGAATGGCTGGAGACTATCCCAGCTCAGTCTGATACGGGGCTAACACGTAGAGACAACCACTCATGCTGACACCAATAACCTAACACCCAACCCTGTGCGCTTTACTGTAAGAGAATTTGAAAAGATTGATAAAAGCATTAGTTTTAATGTTGTCTTCTTTGGCCGAGCACAATATATAAAGAAAAGTAAAAATCGAACCTTTTCTTCCTACGTTATGAGAGACAAAAATAACCCAGAGGGGTGCTCATGAATGGGAAGTGGGACATGGATTTATCCAACCACTTACTATACTTTGTAATCTCATTAGGACATCTCACTCCTACGAGCTGCACACTCTGCATGGGATTAGGCTCAGGATATAAAATTCACACTGCTGCAATTCTCTTCTGTTTCATTTACAATGCTGCACATCCCTGCGTTGCATAAAAGTCCTGCAGACTAATTACTGGCAAGCTTTCTCTCACTTGTGCTTGTGGGAAGGCGACGGCGAGCATCACCTCTTGACCCCGCAGCTTTGTTTTTTTCTTTCGCAATTTCAGGCATGTTGTGTGCATACGTGACGCTTTGAGTTTACCTTTCATAACAAACTGTAGCAAAAACCTCCTGTTTTTCCCACAAGTGGTCACTTTCCCACTGAATCAATGCCTGCATCAACAGGAGATGGTGTTGGTGGTCACTCCTACAGCCTGGAGTGATTTAGAGATAAATGCCCACCAGAGGGTATTTCTGAATAAACCGAGCATCTGTCAGAGACGCAGCACAAACAGAAATCCTGGAGGAGCAGCTCTGATTATTCCAGTAAGGTTTATTTTAGCTAGACAAACAACAGGATATGATTATCTTGCAACAAACAAGCTTTGACGGAGGATGTAAACAGGTAGTGAATTGGAGGTGACGATTGAGATGGCATTGTGGTTTTTTTTAAAAAAAAAAGAAGAAAAAAAAATGTCAGGAAGAACAGTCTCGGATATTTTCAGCCCGTGAGAGCTCAGTTGTGAAGATGGTGTGAAATACGTAATCCTGGTGTTTTTGCGAGTGTGAGAACATCGCAGGATCAAAGGGAGAATCAAGTTCTGTTTTCAAACAATGGCTGGATTGCAAACAGATTTTCCTTCCTCGCCGTTTCTCCCTCGGTTTCCCAAAGAGAGAATCTTAGTCTATTTACAGAAGAGCCAGACAGTTACTGGCAGGAAAAAAAATTGCTTTTTGCGATTGTTCCTTTCCTTAACAGCATGTGATCCTGGAATAAACCGGAGGGAAGGAAACAACTAAATTAATTAATGAACAAATCCTCCAAATTAGTTTCTCTCCTGTGTAGATTACATGAAGGTGGAAATCTCGACTTTTTATCTGACAATATTTTAATTTGAGGAGCCACTGTGTGCCCTTCAATTTATTTTAAACATAACAAACTGTGATTACATGACAGGTACTTTCAGCTGTTTCCTTATTTCCCAGCAACCTGCCACAGAGGATAGATCTTCTCGATTTGGCACGTCCCAATGCACAGGCTCAGCTCTGAAAATGCATCCACCTTATGATGTCGGAATGCGTATTATAATGTTAAAAGGTTCTGCAGCTCATTCTGAATAGGCCCGTGTAAACTGATCTTTTGTAAACAATGGCTTACAGTTTGAATTAATTATCTATGATGGCAAAATTCTACAAAACAAGTTAAACAACTTCATGAAGGGAAAAGAAAGTATAGATATCTTCTGTTTAACAGAGCACTGAAGTTGGTGGAAAATCCACTATTTGAGTTCACTTTAATTTTTTTAATAACCCGGTAAAAACGGTAATTAAAAAGTAATAAACAAAAATCCTAAATGATGCCTTTGATACAAGACGTGGGCATTGTCTTGTTTTATGCTAATAACATAGCTACTCATTTATCACTCACAATTGACTGACTTCTTTGGGTTGTTACTGGCAGCACAGTGTCTACACCTTTAGTAAATATCCATCTCATTTCACCACAAACTCATAATCACATCAGTGTCACTTCAAATGGACGCTTTGTCTGCTCCGACACAACAATATTGCTTGTTTGGTCCATAAATTTACAAAAAATGTGGATCTGTACACACAGCGTGCACCTTTTCAGGATTATTTCAAATAAGAAGATAAATGAGCTTTACATTTGGCTGTATGTGATCATAAACCTCATGAACCGAATAATGTTTACGTCTGCAGGTTATCTGGCCTTTTTTTTTTGTAGCTCTCTGTTCCCTATTTGGGTGTTTCCTGTGTGACATCTGTTATGGAAAATAAATGCTCTTTGGTTTATTGTCTTTCTTTTTTTGTGTGTAACCAACTCATAAAATGTGTATTCATTTAAGCCAGAATACCTATGCAGTATAAATAAATAATATGTTAAAATAAAGTTAACTAGTAAATATCTTTTTAAAAAAAAAAATTTGTAATTTTGAGATCAACATAAAAGTTTTGGGAAATCCCACAAAGTCCATGTTCATCCTTACTGACAAACTTTTGTTTGCTTTTTAATTATTATTATTTTTTTTACAAAGCTCTAACAACAACAACAACAATAATAATAACTTTTTTAGAATTACAAAATACTTTGTCTACTCAAATAAAGTTAAATTGAACCTGATAAGAAAAACACTTTAAGAGATGCTTGTTTAGAAAAGTATTATGATTGTTATTGTTATTATTATCTATAGTAGCTAGTAATAGTAATATTTAATGAATAACTCTTAATGTTAAAAATTGGAAAATTATTTAGGCAGCAACTTGAATGATTAATTTTTTACTAATCATGAATACTTAGGTCTTTAAATTGTATAAAGTGTAAATTATGATCGTTTTCAAATTCACAACCACAAGCACGCAAAAATAATAACTTAAAGATTAATAGGGTGTTTTTGATTAATTTCCCATCGATCATTTGACCGATTATTTCGTCGATAGTCGTGCATTTTATGCGGTAATCGCGTTTCAAATCGAGTGACACGGCAATATATCTAAAGCAGTCTTCGATATGAACTTCTTGTTGCAAATTACTCGCACTGTGTTACTTTCTAACGCGTTACTGGTTGACAGCAGGATCGGTTTGTTGTGTAATCCAATAAGCTCCAGTCCGTATTTCCCCTCAAGCCCGTCTGGCTCGCTGGCAGGGTTTGTTTACTGGCGGAGGGGCTGGGAAGAAGGGGATCCTACAGGAGGACCAGGGAGACTCTACAATCTACCTCTGTCTGTGGAAGGAGAAGAAAACGAAAAAAAAAAACACCAAACTCCGACAAACCTACTTTCCTCTCGTCGAGATACACACTTTCGGCCGCAGCGGGCCGCCGTGCAGTGCATTGAGCACAAGTTGGAGCGTGTATGTGAATTTCTTTTCCTTTTTTAAAATTCCCAAACAAATAACAAAAAAGGAGTGTGCTTCTGCTTCTGAGCTGCGACGAAGTCTGCGCTGTCAGCCTTTCGGAGAGGTCGCTGAAATATCTGCACAGACTGTGGAGGAAGTTTACCAACCAAGCCGACAAAATTCACAACACAAACATGAAAACTGGGCTGTTTTTTGCTCGCTGTGGGACTTGACGGGATTTTTTCTTCTTTTTTCCCTCTCTATCTCGCTCCCTCTTTTTTCACGCTAACGTTACGCCACGCATGCCATAACCATCGAGTCAGCAG
>VUQR01036341.1:45895-57897 GCA_015108515.1 Hemichromis elongatus
AAAAGCACTTAAAAGCCAAAAAAAAAAAAAAGAGCACACACGCCCCGCTTTGGCGTTTGTTGATGGTGTGCCCTCCCTCCGCAGTGAGGTGGCTAACTTTAGCAGCAGCACTGTTAGCTTGTGTTCGACTGAACACGTTGGACTCGTTCCTCCGCCCATCTTCCGGGATGTCTTTTGTTTATTTTTGTTTACCTGTTGGCCCACGCCGCAAAACAAAACCAGTTTACTGAAGGTATCTCTCTCTCTCAAGTCCGAAGTGTCCTGCTCGTCGGGAGTTTTTTCTTTTTATATTTTTTCTGATTTTCGACCGGGAGTAAGCGCTGCATGGTGTCAGATATGTGGCTCCGGACTTTGCGTTTGGGGTTTGTTTTGACCGCAGTCTGCTTTGTGATGAGCTGTCACCGAGCGAGTGCAGAGAGTAAGTAACACCAATTCACATTTTCTGTTAAGCTCTTTTTTTTTAAAACTGTGTGAAACTGAGAGTAAGTAGTTGCTTGTGCTGTGCAGGTATCACTTTTCTACCCTGAGAAAAAGCAGAAGGGTGTTTTTGCGAAAAACAGCGGAATTACACTTGATTAAAAAAATTAAAATAGACAGCCAAGTGTTGCGAAAATTCGCCTCAGTTGTCGGTGTTTGGGTTAACGAAGGTAATAAAAAAATCCTTACACATATTTTAATAGTGCCAAGATAATGTTTCATCGATTTCATAAGTGACTTATCTGCTTTTCTTTATCTACAGATAATTACACCCACGTAGTAGCTTCTTTAATTATTACATGAAAATCCAAAAACACAGTAAACCATTTTTATTAGTAGTATTATTTTACTCTTAAATGAAACAAACATGCTGCTGATTAGTGCGGATACCCTGCTGCAATATTGGCACACTGTTTTTTTTTTTCCTCTTCTCTTCTTGTTTTGTTAGTGATGGTGAGTTGATAAAAAGCAGGCTGCAGCAGCAGTGCTGTAGACAGCCCCTGCATTAAAGGGACAAAGGTTAGCAGTTATCGGCTGTTAGTTTGCACTAACTGTAAACAAATTAAGTAAGTAGTCTGAGAATTTAGTAGAATTAATTGGTTGTTATTTTCGATGCTTAAGCTTGGCTTGTTGCCGTGCTTGGTGCAGGAATGTGACAATAAGCCCCCTTTACAGCCCCTTAAAATCCCTTTTACACTCGCCAGCCCTGGTGATAAGAATGAATGAACACTGACCCCCACACTGACAGTTTCCAGTGTGGGGGTCTTTATTATAAGCGAAATATTACTAAGGAAAGGTGTGGGGAATTTTTAAAGATGTCTACACAGCAGAGCAGTGACATGCAGCGATCAGTCATTGCCCCATATACCAGGAAGTTCGGTTTTCATTCCAGATTATCTTTGATTTATAGGTCAGAAGAAGAATTTTAAAATCTGTAAATAACTCATGGGCTGTTTCCTTATTGTCAAGCCAGAATAACTTGTTGAAATAGTGCTTGGCACAGCCTTGAAGAAATTTTGGCTTGTGTTTGGTCCTTCTGTCAATACTTTAAGTTTTATACAGTGAAATTACTCCCAAGGTGTTGATTTTTAAAATGACTTTAATGTTAAAATAAGACTTTAAATGTGGTTTATATTTTTTTTATATGATTTTCAAAAGTCCGATGTGAACTGTAAAATCTAACAAGTTTTCTTCAAGTTTTCTGTTTACAAAAATGTTTGCCTGTAGGTTTAATCAATGGTCGATTTTTATTTAATGGTTGCAAAATAAAAATGGTTTTATACTCATCACTTTTAAATCTTGTTTAATTACTGTAATATCTAAAACAAAATGTGCTGCTTTGTGGTACAGTTGTGTGACACAAGCACATTTTCAGATCGACAGATAAACAGAAGCCCCTCCCGTGTATGTACATTATGACATTTATAGAGCCTGTGCACAAACACTCGGGAGCCCCAGGTAGCTTTGACACTCATACTGCTTCACTATATGGCATTGGTTTGACATAAGAGGCGATCGGATGAAAAGAAAAAGCGCCGGGTCTCTTGCTTTTCATCAGATTTGAGTGAGGAGCGATTGGAGCAATGCCATCAAGCCAGGGTGAGCGAGAAATTTAAGATATTAATCTGAAGCAAGTTGTGTAATTGCCGCGCACCCGCCCTCTTGCTTCTCTCAGACTTAAGGGTGAAGCACAGACGGGAAGAGCGAAACCTGGGCCCCACACTGCTCGATTTCATAAGCTGCACTGACCAGTGTAGAAGTCCGAAAATCTTTTGAGCTACTAGTTTTTCGCTACCAAGCCCAGCTTGGTGGAAAAATTCACTTAATAACGTAAACTTTATCTTCAGTAGCACTGTGAATTGGTTTCATTTATTAAACATCGAGTGCCCGTTGAAAATGTTGAAGCAGTTTCATCCGAAGCAGCAAAATGTCACTGTGTTTTTGGTGAATATTGCGTTATTTTATACTAAAGGCTGGACCCTGTAAAAAGTGCCAAAGATTGATTAGAAAAATATATATATATATATATTTTTACATTCACACTTGGCCCATGTGGCCACCACAGAACTGAGGTGATAAACATCAGCTTCAGTTGTTAAATTCTGTTAGTACTTCCCAAATTATGTACTGTCATCTTTAAAATACACTATGTGTGCTGTCATGTGACTGTTTTGTGACTCCTCCTTCTGGTGTGTGACATGAAATGGTCATGGAGGAAAAGTCAAACTCCGAGCCAACTGCGCAGGTCGAGCAGTTTGTACCAAATAAAAATGGGTTATTTGCTGTTGTTTGGACGCTGCCTTGGGTTTAGTAAAGATGACATCAACCAAAGTGAAGAGAACAAAAAAAAATTGTGAAAATAAGGCCATACATCGGTCTGTTCCAGCTCTTGAAGTACAAATAAATAAATATTCAATGTCTTATTGCCCAGCCCTGCTGAGCACAGTCTAATAGATAAGGTTAAATATAAAAATATATTGGAAGCTACACGAGCAGCTTCCAGCTTGTGTCCTCTTACTTCATGCTTCAAGGCCTCAGGTGGTCGAGTTTTGTTATTGTTGTGCTATGATAACATATCACCTTAAGAGCGTTAAACCGCCAGGGCTCGCCATGAAGCCGCCGGCTCCCTGTTGTCAAGCACCACTTTGGTCGAGAAACCGGGCTGCGATCCAGCGACCTGGCACCCTTGATTTACGCCACCCGACAAGAAGAGCAATTGTAGGGCGATGAAACTGTCCCTTCCCCCTGCCACCTCTTCAAAAACACTACACACAAGCTGCCACTGTGCCCTCAATACCAAAGTCACAAGTGCAGTTGACATATATACAGTAGTGTGATTTTTGCACTTGTCACCCGCTCTCTAATCCTGGTTGGCAAGTTCAGGTTTGAAATTTATGCACTGCTTGGTAATCTGACACACCTGCACTCATTCGTTTTATCCAATCACACTGACGGTGAAACATGTAGTCTCTGATCTTTACCCTTGACAGTGTGCCTTTGTTTAAAGAAAATATGCTTGTTAGTGTGCCGTCACACTTTAGAGGTAATAATTACCTCGGTGCTCGTGCTGTTTGTATGAACTCTGTGGGCTCTTATGAATCCTGGTGGTTAAAGCCAGTGGGGACATTAGCTTTTTTGGCTGCTCCTGCACTGTATCAGCAGTTTTGTAACAGGCGCCTCAAAATTTAAAATGAAGGACAAATAATAGGGTTGTGATTTATATTTTTATATAAAAAGTGGGTTGTATTGCTAACCAGCAGAGAGAATAATATGTGAGTGCCGTTAAGTGGGTACTAAATGATCTTTGGTCCACAGCCACTGTATACAAATCACACGATCCCAAGGGGGAACTTTGTGGTGTGGTCGGGCTCTCTGTTTCACTCAGTTTCACTCTATTTAAAGACTGAGGCCTGATTTCTTCAGTTTTCACGTTTTCCTCGTTTTTTGCACTGTATTGGTAATGTGCTGTTGTTCCCAGCTGCTGACATATTTGATGATAAACTCTCAACCCACGCCTGCTTTCTGGACTCTTGTAAGAGATTCTACACCGCAGAGGAGGACTTTGACTCTTGACCAATTTCTGAAGAAAGTTGCATCTCTTCAGAGTCGTAGTAATGTCACTTTCTGGCTGTTGTAATATCCCACCTTGCACAATTGAAAATATGATGAACTTCTGAGCTGTAATTGGTGCTCAGAGCCTCTCGATAGCAGATAGTTGGATGTTTGTTTGTTTTTTATTAAATAGAACATTTAGTTGAAGTAATTGTTAGAATAGTTTGACCACAGTGTTAAATTCAATAAATGAAGCTGTATTTTAAGAATTAAAAGTCATTTTCACTTGGAGGTTTTAAAACCCGTCTTCAAGAGGATCACACCACGTGCCAGTTTGTGAATCTTCGGTTAGTTGTAGCCCTGTTAGAGAAAACAACCAGCAGTGAAACTTAGAAAAGGGAAGTGTTGCAATCACTGAGTGCTTGCGCTCCTGCATGCTTATTGAGGCTCAGTGATAATATACACCATCAGCCTAACAGCCCGAACCCCCCCATCCACTTCCTTCTCTACATCAGAAGCCGTCGGTGCCTGTTGATGCTTGCAGCTGTAGTGAAAGGATTGCGGTTTTTGTACGCAGTGCCACTGAGCACAAAGTGGACAGACTGTGGCGCTCAGACCGTAGAGCGTTGACTCCTTTTGGTTCAGATATGTGCAATATTTGTGTTTTGCATTAAAGTTTCAGTGAGCTATAGATTAGTGCATGTTGATTCAAATTAAAGTGCAGCTTGTGACCTAGGCAGGATTTACACGAGGCATTCACAATCTGTTAACTGTGGATTTATTATGAGGACAGTAACATCATAACTGTCTGCATTTACTCATGAAATTAATTGTGTGGTCTTGTTTGCTGCATAGCTTCATTATAATATAGAATTGGGACGTGGCAATTGCATAACTCGGGTCACAGAGGTTAGCTGTCGGAGCCAGTGGGTAGATTTTTTTTTTCTCTCAAATGTGATCAGCCTCTATGGATTTCCTTTTTGCCTGATTGACTTTTATTACAGTCTGATTACATCGTGAACCAGACCACCTTCAAACATCACCCACTGAATCTGAGTGCAATAATGTGTCGTAGAGCTTTTAGAGTGATTAGTCGATGAGCTGGTTAAGGGGGAATTAATCTGCTTGTGTTCTGATGTGAAATTTCTTTCACATCGTCCAACCCTTAAGTTGGATTTCCCACTGTGAAAGTCAGAAAGCCCCATCAACCATGCCCCCTTAAACACTAGTAAAACTGTAAAATGTGTAATCTGTATTACTGCTGCTGTGTATTATTACCTCACTATATAAGCCATACACAGAGCACCCTCCAAGCACGTGGATGCGCTGCTGCAATGTTTTTAAGCACAATAAAACCAGGCATTGTAGTGTATTGCTAATGATGGATGAATGGCTTTACCTTGCTAGGGAGCAAAACAAAGGCTGCTTTTCCATCTGCTACTACTGGAATGCAGTCAACCTGGGAATGACGTCACTCCCAGCTCCAATATCCAGCTTCTGAGGAAAAGCAGGGCTTTAAACTAACTTTTTGCCACGGTTGCACTGGTGGACCAAACTTTTTTTCTTAGGTGCACCAGCAGAAATGTTAGGTGCACCCAAACTTTTCAACTGCATTGCTTAACACCGCAGTTTTACATGTTCACTTTTTTAAAATTGCTGTCTATACAGACAGTATTGATTTGTAAATGATTAACTAACAATCTTGTCAACACAAAGTTCTTTATTTAGAGCAGTTCTACAAGAAAGATAAGTTACTGAAAAGTGCTTGTGCTTAAAGTGCTTCATTGAGCTGAAATTTAAACTTAAAATATCTCAAGCTATATTAACTTTAAAAAAATCTAAATTAGAAGTCCCTCAAAGTGTCAAAGGTTTCAAACTGGACATTTCATTATCTGAACAGCTTGAGATCTTATGGACTGTCCTCCATTGCAGTCACATGCCCCTCAGATAGCTAACTCTTGTAATTTGGCCTTGGGTTAACCAGCTTGCCACACTCTCTCTAGCATCAAAATCTTCCTGACTTGGCCCCTCCGCCGATTGTTCTCAGGCGATCCACTGTCTCTGTATGAAGGGATGCTCTTGTGTCTGATTTAATTCTCTTCTGTGCAGAGAACCCTCTTTTACATACCACAGCTGAGACCAGTAGGACCAGCATAATGTGTACAAGATGCAGGATGTTCTGAGAGGAAAAATACCTTCAAGAGATTTATTTAAGAAATGTGTTTTAGATAGCAAAACTCACACAATCTTAGCAAAGAACATCGACAGAAACTGACGTTGTACTCTGAGCAAGCTTACAAACTCTTCTTATCCAAGTTCTGCGTTTACACAGCTAATCAGTGTTAAATGAACTAAATATCTATCACCAGCGCACATGATATTGTAGTAATCCACCAGCTACCTTCTCAGGACTGTGGAGAAGTGATCCAAGAGAAATGCAAAGTCATCAGCACCATGGTCCACTAAATCCTTGAAGCATTTGACAGCCTTGGTTGTGGCTGACTCAGAAGCACTCTCCTCTATTGTAAGAACAAATCAATTTTAGTGAATGAAAATAACAATATAACAATGCTGTTAGCAATAATAACAATATTTCTCAATCTACATGTATTTAAACTTACGTAGGAGACTAACGAGGCTTGCTTTCAGATGTTTCACAGTGGATTTGATTGTTGCATCCAATAAAATGGCAAAAGGTAGCCAAAAGTGGTACCTTCCATTGATTTCTTAACCTGTATCATAGAACAATACAAATTTGTTATCTAGAACATTGATAACCTAACGCTTCTTAAAATATAAGGTCAGTATCAATTGTGTAAGTGGCTGTAATGAAAAGAATATTCTGAAATAATGCACTGACCTTTGTAGCTTGGCCTGCAATGTCTGCATTGGCAGAGGAGCCTGCCAAGTGGTCCATGTGGTGGTACACAGCAGTGAACTGTCCTGGTTTAAGAAAGGTCTCCAGGGCCCTTGGAACATGTGGGAGCCACCTTGTCCCCTTCACCCCATTGGGCATCAGCACATTTACTCCCAGGTCAACCCCTAATGCCCCTGAGCTCTGTCATTGATTTTGGGCTGAATTGGATTGTCCCGCTGAACTGACAACATTGCCAATTCCAATTTGAAAAGACAGTAAACTTTTAAACATAGATATATCTGCTATATAAAGGAAAAAAATACCCACATTGACTTTAGAGTGTCAATCATATCTTGTCATCTAGTCTTACCTGTGAAGCATACAGTGGAAAGGCACAATTTGGTCACCTGCCTCTTGCTGCGGAGGGGCCACGACACCCCCTTTGCTGCCTAAATTAATAGCAGCATGATATATGAGTCACTTGGATAACTTAAAGATGTTGGTAGGCTTTTTTCAGACACATAGTATGAGCAAAGGACTCAAACATGACTAACTTGCATGAGCATGTACGTGTCCACCATCTGAATGTTTTTTTTTTTCTGAGGCTACTGGCTTTCTTTCCTTCTGTGATGAGTTTAAGTTAATGAATCGCTGCATTCAGGCGCACTCTGAGGAACGTGCATTTGCTCGCAGATGAAAGAGGGTGCTGTTAAAACAGCGCTATTTTTTTTCCTGTTGCCTGCTTCTGTTAGCTCCATAATTATTAGCAAACGTACTCATGGGCAAATAAATAAATCACCCTTGTAAAATCTATTGATGATAGGATAGTCGATATATTCGTCCAATTGCCCAGCCCTAGTAGATGGCTTATCTAATGTCAGAAATAAAGATGGTTTGATTTACCAAATGTTTAGAGTCAGACATATCCACCTTACAGTGAAAAATTTACAATGAAAGCAGCAAATCTCCTCCAGCTCTGAGAAGGTGATTATTTGTTTAACGAACTGCTTATCAGAGTGTTGTTTCAGCTTTAATGATCTGCATTTTTCCCTCATCCAGATAAGATAATCCAGACACTGTTGTGGACGTTTAAATGGAGGCTGAGTTATTTAAGTTATTTGAGCTTTAATGATAATTAACAAAAATGCCCAAAGGAGGCCAAAACCAGCTATTTATCCATCTGATGAATGGTGTTAAAAGACCCAGTTTTTCATGTTGCTCAAAAGAATTTGGTTTGAATTGATGTCTCTTCTCTTTCATCCTTTTATGCGATTTGTTGCTCATTATATATTTAATGTAGGGAAAACATTTACACTGTGATTATTAAAGTTATTGTTAATGCATTTCTGCCTGTTCTTTTGTGTGTCCAAAATGGGTAACCATCATAGTGCTCCTATTGGATTAATCTTAAAACTTCATTTCTCTCAAAGGTGTAGGCAGCGAGAGACATGATGACTGTGGTGAATAGAAATGTGCCCCCTCTAATGACTCTAATTGATGACTCAAAGTAGTCTTTTCAGTCCTCTCTGGTTCAGAGAAAGGGATGTATGGAGAGTGGGAGCTGGCCTATTGACAATAGAAACCTTTGTGAAAACTCCCAGTTTCTTGGCTTTTCCACACTATAGGGAGCATGTAAATTATCAGTGTTTCCAGTTTGTTTTCTTTCAGTCATGACATGTTGTCATAGGCTTAATTTAAGCCGCCTTATTTTTTTTTGCCCTTGTAAAGTTGCCTCGACTGCCAAAGTTTTGTTTTTGAACTCGGTGTCCGCAGGCGGAGAGGAGCGCTCGGACAGTTTCTTTCTCTGCCGCTGCTCCAAAATTCCTCACTTACACACCAGGGCTGCTATGTTCCACTTTCCAATGTGAGCCACTATCGGTACGACTGGAGTGTATTAGATTCTCTATTGGGAATGTGGTGCTAAAAATACTGGCCTGGCTGAAAGTGTACACTGATAGGAACTTGCACTCGCCGCCCTGTGATTATTCCCCTTCTCCTTTTAGTCCTCTGCTTTTTGCCTTAGCTGTGACTACACAGCCACTGACCCTTCGTATTGTAAACTTCGGCTGTTGTTTGTTCTTTTTAATGGCCTTGCTCGACTGTGTGTGGGGCCTTGTATGAGACAGAGAGAAGCTTGTAGTTGTAAATGTGTTTCCTGATGGATCTATAGTAGGCTGCTGGCAGTTCGTCATTCAGTTTAATGAGAAAAGTTTAAATTTGAAGTAGATGTGCTGAAAGTAAAAGGATTGTGGCCTGTCCTATGTTCTTACAACTTAGCATTGCCTCCAAGGAGAGCTGCTGATCCTTGTGTGCTTAAAAAGAGAAATGTGCCTTTTAACAAACTGAGCTGCTTTTAATGGGCAACAGCTGAAACCCACATTTGAACATTTTACGCTCCATTTTAAACAAGGCTCAGAGTTGTAGGCTCAAATCCAGATAAGTGCTGGAGAATTAGCTTCCTGGATAAGGTCACTTGTTGTTCAGACTCCTGGTGATTGGACTCTGTTTGTGCGCTGCTTGTCTCGTAGTGTTATGCAACAGAAGGAGTAAAATGAGCTGCGGCCATAAAGAGAAGCACACCTAGTGGTTACATTCGTCTCCACACGGCTGACCGGTTGACTGGTTGATGTGCCCAGCTCAGCGGTTGGCCCTTGGGTAAACAAATGCAGTCCACTCTCAGCAGGCCGCACACCTCCCGCATGACTAAGGCTGGGGTGACCCCATATAGCACCTGTGCAAAGAGCATATGGTTAAAAGTTTAGCTAATTTGAAAATACTAAATAAATACTAAATAAAAAAATAATATATATATATTTTTTTTAAATTTTTTGCAGCACACTGGACATTCATCTAAAGCTGAAGAAATCCATTTATTTATAGATAAAGTATTTAGATTATCCCATTTAATCCCACCGGCAACAATTGTTGCCATTTTAACCCCCCATGACATTAACAAAATTAAACATAATGTGTGTAGGGGAAGTCTAGGGAGTAAAAAACACTTTGCAGGGAAAAATTTGGAATTAAATGGGATTTATTGATTGATATTGATTTCTGCTGCAATTAATAAATGCAGTTTTATATTTGCATGGCTCCCAAACCTGGCACAGTCATCAAAAGTTTAAAAACTTTTAATCCATGCCTTATTTTTGAGTTCTCTCTATTTCAAGCTAGTGGTGTTCTGTTTACATAAATGTGCAGGACATGTAAATTAGTTCAGGGTGAGTAAAAATGTGACAGGAGTTTAAAAAAAAAAAAAAAAAACCCCAGAAACTGCTGTGGTTCTAAGGGTTAGCTTTAATAGTGGTGGGTTTTGGACTAAACGTAAGCTGTGGTGTCAAAACAACACTCGACAGACGACTGATAGTTTCAGACTTGTATTAATCTCACGTGTTGCGTCACAGCAATACAGTAGACAGAAAAACATGTAACCCGTCTGCAGGGTGGCGTAGTTAAGGAATTTCTCATCGAACAGGATCATGTGTCTGGGTGAGCACTGACAAAGCCACAAATCTGCTATTGGTGCAATACATGGCCATTACCAAGGACAAATATTTTTAATGCATTAGCTAATGTTTTTTATAGTCTTGAGTTACAGAAGCAACTCCACAAATCAACTCGGCATATCCAAGGATGAGCATAGCCTCGTGTTGATGACAGCGCTCCATATTTGACAGAGGCTCACAGACAGATATGTGGTTGCTAAACAAAATGTCAAGGAAGACGGTCTGGTCTTTATCAAAGTTAGGGACACAGGAGATATTTCTTTCCTGAAAAAAATATGTGGCTAATTATCAAGAGATCTATTTTTCCTCCGATCTATCATGTCTTACTTCTTCAAAAGTTCTGTGCACAGAGCAGACATCTTGTGTAATGCATGTTCAGCGCTTAGGAAAGCAGACAACAAATAAAATTAATTGTCCTTAGAAATTTTTTTTGTTCACACCCAAGACCCAAATCATTTATCTGAAATGCATCATAGTTTCGTCACTCTTAACGGCGTACTGTACATTTGACCCTCTCCACCAATTTGCCATTTGTTATTCTGTATGAGGCACTAGAAAGTAAATTGTTTCTAAAGAATATGTTTCTGTCTTTCATCCATTCTCTTTTTAGTTTGTCCAAGCAAGGACATCCGCAACAATGTGACCAATCTGCGGACGCTCGAGAATTGTACTGTGATCGAAGGCCACCTGAAGATCCTGCTCATGTTCAGGACTAGGCCTGAGGATTTCAGAGGCATCAGTTTCCCCAAGCTGACAGTGATCACCGACTATCTGTTGCTCTTCAGAGTTTACGGGTTAGAGAGCCTCAGCGAACTCTTCCCCAACCTGACGGTCATCAGAGGCAACAACCTCTTCTTTAACTATGCCCTGGTTGTGTTTGAGATGCTCCAGTTGCGAGAGATTGGTCTTCATAGTTTGATGAATATCACCAGAGGAGCTGTGAGAATTGAGAAGAACCCTGATCTCTGCTATCTCTCCACCCTGGACTGGTCCAAGATCCTGGACTCGGTGGAGGACAACTACATCGTGGCCAACAAGAATGACAGAGAGTGTGGCGATGTGTGTCCAGGGGCGGCAGTCGGAAAGACCACCTGCCAGACAACCACCCTCAATGGGCACTTCAGTGAACGCTGCTGGACCCACAACCACTGTCAAAGAAGTAAGCAGCTTTTTATTAAGATTCAAGATTCTTTATTTGTCACATGCAGGTTATACAGGTACAACACGCAGTGAAATGAACCTGACACGCTCCTCGACTGTGCAAAAAAAAAGAAAAAAAAAAAAAAAAAAAAAAAAAAAAAAAAAAAAAAAAAAAAAAAAAAAAAAAAAAAAAAAAAAAAAAAAAAAAAAAAAAAAAAAAAGGGGGGGGGGGGGAAGAAGGGCACAATATATAAATATATATATATATATATATATAAATATATATATATATACTATATACATAATATATAACAATAGATATTTACAAGATATACAATCATACAGTCACGGTGTGTGTGTGTGTGTGTGTGTGTGTGTGTGTGTGTGTGTGCGCGGGGGGGGGGGGGGGGGGGGGGGGGGGCATTTTTTGGTTGAGAGTGCGGATGGCTTGGGGATAGACGCTCCTCTTG
>VUQR01036341.1:67712-88250 GCA_015108515.1 Hemichromis elongatus
TATTTTTTTTTTTAGTGATTTTTGGGCTTTTTTTTTTTTTTTTAAATTTCTACATGTCGCCTAACCCTACTGTCAGCTGAATGTAACTAAAGTGTTTTAAGCATCAGTGTTTTTCTGTGGCTTTGTTGTTGCTGTAATCAAATCTGCTCCGAAAAGCACTCTGATGCAAGCCCTTCACCAATCTACTCTAAATACATTTTAAATGTGCTTTAATACCCCAGGTGGCTTGCTTTTACACACGTTGTTTAATTATCTAGTCACTGCCAGAGCTGAGACACTCAGCGGGTACCATCTTCATCCTGCTCCTCCTCCTCCCCTGCCACCACAGCAACTTTCACCTCTGTCTGCTACATTTTTAATAAGCGTCCATGAGGTGGTACAGGGGCCTCAAACTCGGCGTGTGTGTAGGCGGATTCTCTGACAATCGGGGAATTGTTGCAAATCAGCCTGAGCCGGGTCAGGTGATGATCGTGAGCCGGGTCAGGTGACGATCGTGTGCCGGACCTCGCTTGAAATGGAGCGTCCAAAATAACCCTGGGCTCATGCCATGTGTATCTGTGCTCCAGTCATGAGATGAACTGGGAGATTTGTCAGGGTCAGTGTGTCTGTGTAACAGACGGACTATAAATCACACAGGGACATAACCTCTGCGAATGTGTGTGCAGACAGAGCAGGCGGTCATTGTTTAGTCTTGCTGCTAGGAAACATGGGAGTAACATTGTGGTGTAATCATGGATATGAACGTATCAGTCATTCATGCAGGCCCTATCGGAAGGAAAAGCAAAGCCACCATGGGGGTAAGGGAATGGGCCCCACCTCGCCGTTGACCTCAGCCAGTCCTCTGTGTTGACCTTGTCGCAGGTCTATCACGCAGCAGTCAGCGCTGGCGCCATAATCCCTTTCCATTCTAAACAATGGTGGTTGTAGAAGTTCACGAAGTGTTCTTCCCAATTGTTTCCTGTCTTTGTTGGTCTGCTTCCTCCCCAAGGTTATGAATGGACAGTGAGGCCTAGAGTGTCGCCTCAGCCTAGGCCTCAACAATTCCCTACAAACAGCTTTACTCGCCTTGTAAAGCTGTTTGTAGGGAAATAAAGAATTTTCTTAACAAGTTTTATTATTTGGGTAATGTGAGTCACCTCTGGTGTGAGAAAATCTTTAAATAAAGTTTCATCAAAGTGTCTTAAATGAATCATTGCTAATATTTTTATTTTAAACTATGACTCTCTAAGTGTGGCCATCTTTGTCATAAAACTTAAACTGATATTTTTTCTCCACTCATCTCATGAATCATTTCTTCTGTCTCTTACACAGCACTCGTTCACACTGACTTTCTATGCTTTATATAATAAAATTATCCCAAAAGCTTATATCTGTAGCTTTCTACATGCCCCAGCTGCAAGAAGTAAATTAAATGGTGTTCAAACTAAAACAAAGGCAGAAAATCCAGATCCGTGCGTGTGAAAGGCGGCGTGTCCTTGATGAGTGTAAACAAATTTTCTGCCTTTAAACCACCGGCTAACACAAGCTATCTCACTTACACTGCATACAATGTATCACAACTCCTTAATACAGGCTGCTCTGCTTTTATTAAAGGATCAAAACCTCTGTTTGGGGAAGTCACATAAAGTTGGACCAGAAGTTGTTTTTTTCCATCCAAAAGAAGCAGCACAACTCCAGTTTTATGTCTGAATTCCCTTTCTTTTATTTATGTTTCCGCTGTACTTCTTTGCCAATATGAATCTCATCTGTGAGCTATTTAGTTTTTTCTTTTTTTATTGCACCACAGATGGAGTTGTCTTTTTACATAGAAATAACCAAAACTACGCTTAAGAAGTGCGTTTCAAAACCAGTGCAACAAAGCTGTGCATTTTGGAAAAGTTGAGCACGAACGAGAGCACATCCATCTGAGGAAGGATCGATAAAATTTGCTTTGAAGCAAAATAAGTGAGCAAAGCTGCTGAGCTGAGGTTGCTGTTTATTTGAGTTGGCTGTGGCAAACACCAGCTCAGTTCACAACACAGTAGTTGAGCTGTGCAGTGATGTATGAGGACCTTAAAACCCAATTAGCTGATAAATTGTGTATAAATTCTGGCTCCTTTGACCTGATTGGTATCAGAGATGTTTGATTTGTAATCGGGCAGGAAGTGGCAAGGGAGGGCAAAAGAGATCGGACAAATGCACCAGTCATTAAAACTTGCTCCTCCTTTTTTTTCTTCCCCCCTCAGCTACAACTGTGCTCTTCATGATTGCAGAGTACTATTTCACCAGCATTAAGCTAACCTCAGACCCCCGATACACGCACCACAAGTCTATTTCTTTGAGCTGACTTAAGTGCTCTGGCACTCAGTGTTGTGGAGCTGCACCCTGCGAACCCTCACCGTTCAGCTACTGGAGCCTTTCCCATGGAATCCCAGACATCTCAGGCATCTGTGTTAAAGCGGGGCCGAAAGGCGTTTCTTTAGCGCCGTGAACGCTTGCGCTCACATAGTGGATTTGAAACATCTCGCCATAGTCTTACAGCTTATTGATTAATATGTTTCTTTTTATCTGATCTTAACAAGTTACACGCAGCTTCGATCCAGATGTTTTAGCAGCTCCTCACTGTTCAATGCCGGGTGATCAGGGTGGATAACATTTGTGTTGCCATGGTGATGTTTTGTTTCTGTGCCAGATTGTTTTTGTTCTTAAGCCGAGTGTGTCGTATGTCTGTGATCTTCAGTGAGCGGTGCAGCAAAAAATATCACTGCTGTATAAATCCATAACACCTCACTCCATAAAATAGCACTGGTGCGTCAGAGCCGAGCCCTGATATGTTTTGTTTTGTACCCGGGGCTACAGATAAATCACAAAATAACAAGAGTGCTCTTGAAAACCGTCTTCGGTGAAAGGAAGCAGATTTAGAGGCTCAGTTATAATTAATATTGGCATCCTGGTGCCTTAAAGGTGGTGAATAAGTAAAGTTTCTCATTTGTGCTTGAATAATGGCTGCCCCTTGCGAAATAATACAAACTCCTTGGAATGGCTGCTTTTGTTTTATCTTCCTTTGTGATATCGGGTGTTATTCCAAGCAGATGTTCATTATTTGCACGCTCAGAAAATCCCTAACTCGCTTTATAGTTTTCAGAGATTTACTTTCGTTCCACAAAGTCTTTTCTTGGTTCTGCTGGAAACGTAAAACATATGCATCATAAGTAACGATTCTTTTTATCCAACAGCAACAGTAACCTTGGTTTCCTGACTAAACAAGTCAAATAAGAGGTTATCTATTTAGAAAACAAAAAGAGAAAAAAACTGATGGTGATTGTTTGGATGCCCTTTGACGGCGTTAATCATAAGTGAGAAGATTATTAAAGATTAGTGTGGCTTTGCATTAATAACATACGTTCTTTTGATGTCATAACAGGTAGTTATTATTCAACCCTGGCATTGAACCCTGGCAGAAAATGAAGATTCAAGGCCGTGGCGTGCGTCATTTGCCTGTCCAGGAGGAAGCGCAATTACCCATCAATGAGCGCGCAGTGTTTATCATTTCTATTCCAGTCACGGACAGACTGGATATCCTGCCTTCAGAATACAGTGATGGCGGAGCGTCATTAAAAACAAAAAGTGCTTTTCCATGTTGTTTATGTGTTTTTGTTCTATTAACCATGGCCGGAGACACTTAATGAAATTGTTTACGGCTCCTGTTGCTGTCCGAGTCGTCTTAACCAAGCCCTGCTGCTGCTGAGTCAGACCAGCTGACAAGTGGTTAAACGAGACAAATAAACCTGGCTCGTTAACCGTTGCTCTTTGAAAAGTCACAATGACACAACGCCCCCCCCATCTTCTCCTCTTGTGGCGTAAGTAGCTTTAGTTTGAATACGTTTGTAGGTAGTTTTAGTGAATTCAAGACCCGTTATTGACTACTTTAGGTTCTTTCTTTTCGGCAAGACTAAAGCACTGAAATAAAAATGAAGTTCAGAAGACGACTCAAGTTCAAAATAGCTGACACGAGCTTCTGCTGTCTTTTTGTGTTAGAGATTTACTAAAACTACCTACAAATTTATTCAAATTATTGGGCAGTGGGTTTTATTTGATTACATGTTTATATGATTTGTGAAACAAACTCAAATGGAGATCATGACATTTGTAGGAGGAACATGAATATGAAAATGAAAAGAACTTGGGATTGTAATAAATGTTTAAAACGTAGATATTAATAATCGTCATTTGCTTGATGATGTTCATGCAAAGTTTTCATTAGACTGGCCCAGACACGGCACATACATACATATGATCGTTATAGTAACACATTACGCCAAAAATGACATTAAAGGCTCATCAGGGTTTTTATTTTTGTCTAACGTATGGCTATCACAATATCATATTCTTTCTAGATGATTATAGTGACCACAGTCATTTTAAATAAGTTTATTAGAACTTCAGAGCTGCCACTCATCTATTAATTTTGTGTTTTTTGTTTTATTTGCAAATTT
This sequence comes from Hemichromis elongatus, assembly GCA_015108515.1. Lineage (NCBI taxonomy): Eukaryota > Metazoa > Chordata > Actinopteri > Cichliformes > Cichlidae > Hemichromis > Hemichromis elongatus. The sequence continues at coordinate 72,188 of VUQR01036341.1, forward strand.
GAAAAGTGAAGTAAACTATGTGTTTGGAGGTGGTGAGAGAGTTTGGAACCATAAATGCACAAAGGCATAAAATAAAAGAATACAACTGGTAAATAACATATCAGCATTCTTAATAGTCGTGGGTATTCTTAATACTAGCGTTTCACGATAACACTACTCTGTCTGATGGTTATAGAAAAGCAGCAAATATGGCCACTTAAGAATAAAACAAATTTTGACAAAAATCAATTGAATTGAATTGGAAAAACACAAATGAGTTAAACTTATTGCACTTACCCTTTTTATTCAAATAAGTTTATAATCAGATTTCATTTAAAAAAAAAAAGACCAGCAAAAATAACACGTTATACCTAAACACAAAAACTGATGCCTCATTCATGACACTCGTACTCTGAGTTTATATTTGTTCACTGTCTGAGTATATCACACTTGTTTCAGAAGGTTTCCCCTCTGACAGATACACATCCTCTTTTAAATATTTTTTTTTTATGTATTTGCCGCTCAACTTATCACTAGTCCAGACGAAATTATTTTTAAGCAAAAAATCCGAAGTTTAAAATAAATAGATACACATAAAACCTCAGAAAAGAAGAAATGTGAGATGTTATCAGGGGGGTGGTGTGGCTGGTCATCACCAGTGGTTTGTTTTTACAGTTTTCCTATATTTGTAAGACTTTATTCAAATCAACATCAGGTCATAAATGCCACCTACTTGATTATGTTTGAATTAGATTTTAAAAAAACAACATAATTGTGTGTGAGTTGGGGTGCTTTCTTGGATGGTTTTTCTGTTGTTGAACTCAGTGATAGAAAAGATGACTGGATAACTCTATAAATGTTATATGTTGCAAAAAGTAACCATAGAAAATGACTCAGCCACTCTATCTTCTGATAAAATTACTCTTTCGGCATATTGGAAGAATAAACAGACCGATGCATCACCAAGTCTTCATGAGAGTGTGTCACCAACACACAATCGGTCAGAATGAAACACCAGCCCTGGGTGGGAAACGGCCAACTCTTGTGTCAGACACAGGCATAAGTCTCAAGTCACCCCTCATTTATATGCTGCAGAAAATTGGGAAATAGGTGTGGTGATTTATTGATGCATTTCAAGCATGCATAGAAAAAGAAGTTTATAAGGCATTTGCAGAGTCTGTACAGAAAGAAAGAAATTTGCAGATTGTTCTTTGGACTTCTGTCTCACTGAAGAACACCTGTCATATCAGTCATCAGAGCCATATATCAGGCAACTCGCACACCGATGCTGACATCTATCAATTCAGCTGATGGTTATGGTTAACAACAGCTTCTAGAGCAACATCAGATCAGCCAGTAACAAGTTAGAGTTTAGAAGAAACTGCAGTCAGAGGCTGGACATGCTGCTGTAAAAGAGAAACAGAAAATAAACTGTTAGCAAAAATATTCCAGCCCGTCGTACGCGATGCTGCACTTTCTTTGAGTCCACCTTCCCAGTGTTGTTGCGCAAAGCAAACACACCCAAACTCATACTCCCACATTTAAAGTTCAATCCGTCTTGATTCTGTTACATTAGGGCAGATGATTCTTTGCTCTATTTCCTTCTTGGTTGCCCTTTTTTCGGCACAATCCTTGAATTTAGCATCTACAAACAGAAATTTATTTTTTCTTCATTTTTCCTTCTGGGCCTTCAGCAAAAACCTTCTTTCATAGAAACTAAATACTACCCTTGTCATGGCCGTGGAATTTTAATTGCCAGCCACTGCACCACCACGTTGCTGTTTGGCATTTTCTCAGTTCTCATGTGAGCTCAATGCAAAAAAGGTTTGAATAGGTCGTTGTTTCATCACTGCCATAAAAGGAAAAAGAAAAGAAAAAAACAAATTTTTTTTCAGGGAGGATTGTGGTTAATGAAAACATGTAGAAACTCTTTACAGTTTATAGCGCTTTCACTGCTTGAAACAACACATTAAGAACCTCTTTATGTAGCTTGTGTTTTAATTGCTCAGCGGTCCATAACAGTGGACTGGGACCTGTTGAAAACTTGAGTGAGTCACTTTTTCTGCCTTTTTCACACCCCACGTTGCTGCAGCTGGGTCTTGCCGGGCATGCCATGCAAATCTTTTTTTCTTCACCTCCCGTTTCCAAGTTGGCACAGTCATGACAGGCTGACAGGGGCCTGACGTGGTGGTGGTGGTTGTTGCTATCCCTTTTGGGCCTCGGGAGATTGAGCGCCTTATTGTGCAGCGCTGCCGCCTCATCCAAATGAAACCTCAGCTTATGAGATAAAGTGCCAGACATTTCTGCAGGCTTATTCCCCAGCCTTCATGCAATCCTGCTGTACTTTGCACGAAAAAGACAGAAAATGACCAATGTGCCAGTGGAACCTAAGCAATAAGAACCAGGAGACTTCTTTTTATTTTTTCCTGCATCTTTAAAGAGAAGAGAGAGAGAGAAGTGATGTTATATCTATATAATGTGACCAGGTGATTGTACAAATAGAAGAATAGAAACGGAGAACTCAGCGTGTCTAATTGGTACAGATCAAACTCTGCTCGTCAAAAACTGCCAGCGTCGGTGTTGACAACAAAAAAAAGAAGAAAGAAGCAGCCACGTTTTTAGGAATTTGCATGCCTTAAGGAAAGAATAGCAAACTCCTCCAAACAGCCACATCGACATCCTTCCCTGTTCTGGAAGATCACACTAGCTTGGTGTGGCCTCGCTCTCAAAGCAGGGCTCTAGACTAACTTTTTGCAATGGTTGCACAAAAGTTAGGCGCACCCAGATTTTTCAACCGCTTCGCTTAACACTGTAGTTTTACATGTGAACTTTTTTTGGGGGGTGGAATTGCTTTCCATACAGACAATATTGATTTATAAACGATTAACTAACAATCTTGTCAACACAAAGTTCTTTATTTGGTGCACATTCTACAAGAAAGATCATTTAGGCTACTGAAAAAGTGCTTGTGCTTGAAGAGCGTTGGCACTCTTTGGCAATATTGTAGACAATGTTAAACTTAATCATCATGTCGTCTCCTCTGACGACCTGTTTGCTGCTGAAAGGCAATGGGGAGAGGGGACACTTGGGCAGTGCGTTTATCGCAGCATATAATGTGTTTTCTGGATTTCTGACTAGGTATCATCACTGATTTCTATAATCCATTTGATTCCGATTCACAAGGTCCGGATTTGATTCTATTGAATTTTGCCTCAGACAGTCAGAAATATTATAATTCTGATCATTTATCTGCACTGATACATGTGAGACTTCATCAGAGGTGTGAGCATCACAGCAGATGCCTTTGTGTCAAAGTCACTGAGCATAAAACACAGAAAAATATGAAGGAGAATTTCCTGGCCTGGCTTTTTATAACAGATAATCTTAAAAATATTCTGCAATTTTGCATAATTTTAAAAAGTATACATTTCTTCTGTATTGAACAACAGAAATTAGGCTTTCTTGTCCGAGGTCAGTAGACCGGTGGGTAATAAGCGAATGAATAATGCAGAAAACAGAGGTTTGACATGGGAAACCTCTTGAAGTACACAAAGAGTCGAACTGTGCATGAAGTGTGATTTTTATCGTGGTGGAAGCAAAACAGCAAATTAAGAGAGAATTAATGACAACATTTATCTGATGTCAAGCGTAGTTTGGATCTTCTTTTGCTGCTGGTTCAGTGAATTTTGGTTGGAGAGAGACAAAACCTGCAGCTCAGAATCTAATGCAAAAAAGACGTAAACATAAAGCGCGCACCCGCCGACGCATCATGAGTGAGCTGTCGGCTTTCAGCCCCAACGGCGTGTCCGTCTACGTGCTGTCAGGTGAGAAAGCTGATTGTGATGCGTCGGCGGGTCCGCGCTCTGTGTTTACGTCTTTGTGTGTAATCCGTTTACCTGCTCTCATTTGCTGTTTGGTGGTTATTGAAATAGTTTTGTGAGCTTTAAGCTGAGATTCTGGTGTGAAAAAGGTTTTAATGAATCACTATCGTTTTATTCAAGTTACTCACCTCTCTCTATCCACCTGCACTTTCAAACGTACACACGAAGGACCACAGGAATATCTGGACCACGGCCAATCAGAAAGGTCCCCGACTATCTCTTATTGGTTTAGATTAGACCACGATAGGGGCATAATGTGTCTGTTGTCGACCACACGGAGACTTTCAGAGCTGCAGAGTGGTTTTTTTTGTTTGTTTTTTTTACTCAAACAGTTGGTCGCACCGGTGCGGATTTTTTTGTTTGTTTGTTTTTTTTTAGTCGCGCCACTAAAAAATTTGGTCGCATTTGCGACTCTAGGCCCTTCAAAGGTCGTCGGGATCTTGATCTTGAAACATTTTTGACAACCACACAAGAAATAAGTCTATCTCCTTCAGTGTAGTTGCCCTTGTTATAATTATTTAAGCCTCCGTGGAGTGTGACAGGGGATACTTGTGGTAATAATTATTCAGGATTCATTGAGCAGCTTCACAGATACGGCTGAGTGCGCTGTGAGTCATTTGAACAGTGAAAAATTGACTTGTATATTTGTAAGTTTGCTCACTGTCTCTCATTTTTATGGTAGTTTCATTTTAATGGAGAGAGACAAAATATCATGGAATTATGCCAAAAAACAAAAATTAAAAATTGATTTGCACATTGCTGAGTAATCCACAAGCAAAGCATGAATTGCAGTTCAATCCTGAGAGGGGCGAAAAATCCCTTTGGGATAGTGTCAGGAAGCATATCCGTTTCTATCCACAGTTGTGACCGCTTGTGAGAAAGGGAGCAGCTAAAAGTAGCTTTTAACTTGTATTGTGATATATAGCATCAACTAAACTTGTAAGTTGAAAAATGCCCACATGACGTTCTGAGTGGACAAAATTAATCTCTTAACAAAGTATTTGTTAGACCAACAGTCAAACCTGAAATGAAAACACTTTATTGGGGCTTAATGACAAAACTGACTAAATATTATTTCTTTGATCTTTCTGTAAAGTGTTACTTTAGCTTTGTTTGTTGCTCAGTTTTAAATTTTAGCACGTCTGTGTGGTTTTGCTGCATAGGAAGCTGTGAAATCATTAGTCGTTATAATTGGTTCTTTAATTATAATGCTTCAGCATTTAAAAATTCTCACTGAAAGCTTAGGGAAGGAAAAACATCATCGCCGTCTTTCACCACGTTTATGGATTTACTTGGACTTTAACATTTGACTAACTGCAGTTGCAGCTTAGGGAGGAGCTGTCAGTTGCTGAAAGCAATATTTCAGTCTGCGTGGAAAAGTTTCCAAAGCTGCTGAAATCTGTAAGAACTCGTAACAGGTTGTAAACATGATGAGGCACGATCATCGTCCCGAGGCGCCGAGCTGTTCAGCGCTCTATCAAGATTGTCTTAGCATGAGTTTGTTGCAGAAGGGCACCATGTTTCTCTCAACTGGCACTTTTCATTTGAATGCCAGAGATGCATATGCATGCTAAAATATATTCCAGGTGCTTTTATTGGGAGCAGCTTGTGGGTTAGTTCAGCGTAAAGGCAGCTGATTCATAGCGGTGAGGAGATGGAAAGAGTGGAGCCACGCTGCTCGTTTTCTCTCAGCTTCAGCCTGTTTCTGCGTGGCTCTCGTGTCGGTTGCTGTCTGACTGTTTGGGTGGGACACAAAAGGGTTAAACCGTGTGCCTGTCTTCCTTGGAAAGGGGAGAGGCTAGTTGAATGGCTAGCTTCTACAGCCAGCCAACACATTGGCTAAAGCTGAGGGTGGATCTGTTGGGCCTGTGCTGCGACATGGAGCCCGTTGGAGGATCAGGAGTCCGTCAGACCAGTAAAGCTTTTGTGTATATGTGTCTTTATGTGTTTGTGTGTGAGTGGGGAGAAAAGCAGAAATTCAGCTTTTAAATGAACTTTGGCAATAGAGGCAGAAGGTCAAAGCAAGAGGCAGTTTATTTTATTTTTCTACTGTCTGTAAGTCCTTTTGAGTGGTAGATTATCGAGACAAGCTGGCTGACGTTGATAAGGGGGCGATTAAATCATTTGTTTTTCTAGCTCGGTGCCCCCCCTCCTTTAGATTCCCTCTTACATTCTCATATTGCTGCTGCCCTCGCCAAACACACCCCTCGTGCGCCTCAGCAGCTTACCTCTGTTAATAAAAGAGGACAGGGGGGTACATGTTGTTTTGTTCATTTAATGGCAGACCTCGTGACACTAATGAAGACAAGCCGTTTCAACACATGCACACTGAATCCGAACGGTGCTCAGCAAACGCTGCCCAGCAGAGGAAACTGCTACAAAATCTGCTGCATCTTACTCAGATTCATTGTTTCCTTTCGCACACATTCCCTTTGCCTCACATGTCAGTTCAGTCTTATGAAGACGTATATGCTCACATCTATTTGGCCTCACCTGTAACATACCCTCATTATCAGCCCTGCTGCTGAGCGGTTTTAATCTGACTATCGTGGATGAGGAGCTAATCTCAGCGGGCATGTCAGTCTGCTGTATTTACCTCTGAGAGTCCTACATCTCCCCTTGCACTCTTCGACAACACAGTGTGGCACAATCACACACCTGCCAATCCACACAGCCTCCTGTTACGTAATGACTGATTTACACGCATGCACACAAGCAAACATATGTGTAAACAGCTGATCTGCAGACTTGAGTCTTTAGTTGAGCTTGTTTACGCCCGGGAGACATTTTGTCGTGTATTTTTTGTGACTGTCAGGACGCTGCAATCTTTCAGCGTTGTTATTTCTCTTGCAGAGCTCTCTATTCTGTGAATGAGAGGCCCGTGAATACATTTTCTACAGCCACTTTAGATCATTTGTTTATTCTGTGGCTGTTTCAGCCAAGAGCTCAGAAATACACAGATATTAAACACGGGCCATAATTAATAATATAAATTTTTTTAGGTTATATCATATCATATATTATATCATGCAATCCAACACTTAGTGGTGTGTGACAGTTTTATCAACATTAAGGCTTCTACTAAATATAATTAAAAACAGGTCAAAGTTTCTCACAGCCTGAGGAGGATAAAGCTGCAGCAACACAAGCATAAAAACAACTTTATTTTCTTTTAAAAGCGTTTTGCAGGTGCACTAAATTATGACACGCACCGGCCTGTAACGCAGAGAGCAGAGATGTGCTTTGTACAACGGAGGGGTGCGATTAAAGGAATCTTCATGAAGGGCTGCTGAGATTTTTAAAAATTTGGACCTAAGTTTGGAGCTCTATCAGTGAGTTCCAGTCTTTGTCAGATGAGCTCCAGTACTTCTTAATCAACACCAGGTGTTTATTTGACTTTACTGCTTTGTGGGCTGTTCAGATAAATTTTAAACATGTAAAGTCAGCATTTAGGTCAGTTTGGTAAATCTTAAATTCATACCAAGTATATGAGGTCGACATTTAATCTGTTTAACTAAATATTAGAGTATTTTAAGCATCATTTTTTTAGCAAATAAATAGCAAATATTGCTATTAAAATGTATTAATTAGAATTTTTTTTTAACCCTTTAATCCATCACTATTAGCTTCCTTGTTATTTTTTTCAATAACTTACAGACTATTTAATCTTCTTGGCTTTACACCAATTAGTTTTCATTAGCCACTGCTGCCCTTTTCATTATAACTATTACAGTTACATAATATAATAAACTTTGTTTTATATAGCACCTTTAAAGAAATGGTTTTTTTAACAAAAGTTCACAAAAAACATGAATTTTTTCCTTGACTGATTAACCTAATCATTTCCATGTACTGCTTGGAAAATAGATAAGTACCACCCAGGGTACAAGTATCCCTGGTTACTTGTGGTCTTATGGAGATTATCGTATCATGTCTCCCAAGCTCTTCAGTTGCTTAGTCATTGTTTTCTTACTTAAGTTCATGAGCTTGGATACTGCAAAGCCTAAACGACAGTAAAAGGGATTGTAAATAAACCCATTTTAGCCAGCCCTCGCTTGCAAAATACTTGAATACTTTAAATGCCAGTTTCTCCCCTTTGTCTCACTTTCACCAAGCCTTCTGGGAAAGTATTTTTCTTTGGTCGACTTAGTGTTGGATCCCTGCTGTTTGTATTTAGTATGCTCCTTGGCCAATGGCAGATGGTTCTCGTGGCTCCTGGCTTGTGGAACGGGACGGGATTTTTCTCCTTCTGACAGAGAGATATGACGATATGAGGTTTCTCAGAGAGGTAAAAGGTTCAGTGTCAGTGGGGACTAACCAAAACATGTAGGTGTTTGATTTTTGATAAGCTCCTCTTCCTGTCCTTTCTTTAGCTCATGTCACCTTCATTTCACCTGCAGAACACTCTTTCTAACCTCGTCTTCTCCTTCTCCAATCTTCAGTGTGTCCGGTTCTGTGCAAACATCGGGCCTGCACCAAAGATGATCGGTGCTGCCACAGCCAGTGCCTGGGCGGATGCCTGGAGCCTAACTCAGCCAGTCACTGTGTAGCCTGCCGCGGCCTTCAGCACGAAGGCAACTGCGTGCAGCGGTGCCCGGAAAACCACTTCACCTTCAAGGGCTGGCGCTGCGTTTCGTTCAAATTCTGTCAGGATCTGCACAACAGATGCAAGCGGGAGAAGGAGCACAGCATGTTCACCGACTGCCACGAATACGTCATCCACAATGGCGCCTGCATCCCTGAGTGTCCCTCTGGCTACACGACCGTCAACTCCTCCTCGTAAGTGCACACGCCGTCAGGCTGATGGGCTCTTAATGGCCCGCAGAAGAGCTGTTGGATCAATGAGGCAGCAAACATAAACACACAGACCCCAACCGTGCACATTTACCTATTCAATGGTTTTGTTACATGGTGCATAATTTCCCCTAAAACATGTCTACATCTGTCTAAATTTGGTTGGATATTGCTAAAAATACTGCGATTCTTTCATTTACAAATGCATTTGTAATAACTGCAGGCTGACTATTGTTAATGAGCAGACATCCCAGGAATTTTGTTATGATGTTTTTTTTGGCACAAAATGAGAGTTTGCTTCAGGGTACTTTTTTTTTTTTTTTTTTAAGTTATGGGCAATCAATCAGAGATCCTTCATCCTGCAGTAACATGAAAAAAAATACCCAGAAAATATTCAACAAATTCAAATAATCAGTCGTATAGCTGCCACTGCATTTGTTTGTAGCACACCATGATGGTGCAGGAATTTAAGTTTCTCTTGCTGAGTTCAGACGTTGCTCTGTATGTGCACACACACACACAGACACAGAGACCTCTTTTTCTTTCTGTGTGTTTGTGTGTGTTTCAGACACCACAGACAGCTAGGTCAAAGTGGTACAGCACAGCAGGGAGCCTGGCACGTCTGCATTTCTGAATTTGACTCAGTATCCTATATTTCTGTGTTGCTCCCTCGCTTGCTGTGTACCAGCCAGACACTTGTGTCTGCACTGCAGCGTGTGATCTTTATGTAAATCCAGACACTTGTGAGTGAACTGTATTTTCCCTTTTCTCTAGCTCTGCAGTTAATAACCAGCTGCGCTTGAAACTCTGTAGCTTCCCCCAAACAGGTGTTATGGTTGTGTTGACCTGCCAGTGACCTTCACTGCGTTCCTCTGACACCTCCGCCCACCGTGACAGGGCTGTCCACGAGGATGGGTGTGCCTGTAAGCACAAACACTCCAGACAGCCGAAGTCTTTCTGCTTGGGCAGTGGCTGAAAATGCAGCTCGGTCTTTCGGGACACGTAGTCTTCTGTTACAGAACGACTGGCCAGTGGTGAAACATCAGGGGACAGGCTGTCAGCACCCTGGGGTTCTTGGCCTTGACTCCCCTGGCTGGCTGCAGAGCGATAGAGGGCATGTCTGGCAAGCAATGAACAGCAACAAAGTCCATGCAGTCTGTCAGTGATGACAGGAAAGGTGGCGATGCCACTGCTGCCGGGTGTACACCGTTACGTGTATTTCACCTTTATTAATCCACAGAGGATTTGCCAAGCGCATAATCTCCATTTGAACCACATGCAGCTTCACATTCATGGAGTTGCATGCGGTACATTCACACCTGACAGGTCACCTGAAAGCAGATCCATCTCCAGTGGAGCAGATGAGGTGCTTTGTTTGAAAACATCAGTGTTACAGCCTAAGGCTTCAGACTGCTTTAAGCTTTCATTTTCAGGCAGTTTTCTATCTTTTCTTTATATTATGTGAGTTAGTGTCATCTCAGACACACATCATCCCATTTCTGGCTCTAAGCACAGAAGCCCGACCTACATGCTGTTCAAAGATCATGCCAATCATATGAAAGTGGGCTTTAATGGTGGGCTACCTTACATGCACAAGAGCTAAACAGCTTCTTCCAGACAGACAATGAACCAAGGCACTGCACCGTCGCTCATCATAAGATAAGCAGGGATTATTTTTATATACGAATCAAACAAAGCCACCCTACAATCTAGGGATTAAAACACTGGAGCTAGAAATGCGAATAACAGGTCCGCTTGAACTCAGAAAAAGGGTGTGTGTGTTTAAGTTTATACCTCCCTTGATTTTCATCTAAATCATTTATATTATTATTACCAAAAACCTTTAACAAAAATACTGAATTTAATATTTAGTATAAAGGTCTTAAGGCGACGGCGCATATTCCAGCTGCAGCGATTCGCCTGTACTCCCATCTCATCCTCACTCATCTCACTTGGACTTCCTTTCTGTTCCCCTTTTATGCTCCCGTCTTCTCAATGGTGTCCTCCTGCTGTTGTTGGCTTTAAACTAAGCTGTGGAAATGAAAGCGCTTTGAGGGATAAGCAGTGTAGTTAAAGGCGTGATGAGTGTCTGGGCTGAAAGTGCAGATGTGGCACTAGAGAGGGAAAAGGGTCAAGGTAGTTCAAGGCAGTTTTTGAGCCATATTAGATAAATAAAAAAGAACAAACCTTCTTTTACTCACCAACATGAGTAAACTTCTATCCATCCATCCATTTTTAGTCAATCTGGCTTTTAACATGTTGTCATGTGGGTGGGTTTATTTTGTTGAAAGCTGTTGTTAATTTCAGATACAACTATATCATCTTCTCTAATTGTCCGGCCAGCTTAATCAGCTGTTACTAAACAAAGGCCATTCTCACCTCATAAACCAGGACAATGACCTGGAGCAAACAGGCCGCTGTCTTCTAATCCTCCACTGTAATCCCTTTCAATTTGAAACATTCAAAAAAATGTTCTCCACAGCAAATGTGTGTCCACTGAAGAGTGTCTGTTCAGTAAGCTGAGAGAGAGTGAAAAATGTGTACAGATATATTTAGTTAGTATTTTACCTATCAAAGATGTTTTGGCTTTTTTCCACTGAAGAAAGAAAGGGGGTGTAAGGTAACAGATTCTGTGCCTCGACTATATTTGGACCAATCACGCTTACGTGCATAGCCTCACAACAAAAGGCCAATTTTGAGCCAGGAGAAACCCTTGCCAATGCCACTCCTCCTCTACTGAATGTGTAAATAGACATGTTTACTAGCAGGGCTGCACATCACCTTGAAATATGACAACAGAGTTGATTTTTAGAAGTTTGTCTTCTGTCCAAAAATCACTTATCGCAGGTTTAAGGTTTTAGTATTTGAGTGTGTGTCTGTGTGAGAGAGAGGAACATGATTCAAAATTCACCTTTTCCCTTCTGTTCTTTAGGCTCAACTGCACTCCCTGTGCAGGGCTGTGCCCCAAGGTGTGTCTGGGTCTGAAAGTCGTGGACTCGGTCACCGCTGCCCAGGAGTTAAGAGGCTGCACCATTCTCAACGGGAGCCTGGTCATCAACCTGCGCGGAGGAAGTGAGTGTGTGCGGTTTGTTTGGCTGAATCAGATTACAGCGTATAGCGGATCAGCACAGCAGAACAACAAACACAGAGATGTTGACATTGCATGAGACCAGGAAGATACTCCAAAGCGTACAATCAAACAACCAGCAAAGTAAATTAAAGAGAAAATAAAAGCTGTGAGAACTCTGGAAAACGTACATTTGTGAGGATTTTTGAACTTTTTAAAAGCTAAAATAAAATTTTATAGGAATTAACAGTGAGCTCATAGTTTAATTTAGATTTGATGTACAGTGATACATAATTTCCTCTTCATTTGAAAGTTAATGGATGTGAATATTTAATGCAGTCACAAAAATATAAAAGCTGTGCTGAAAGTAAAGCCTGCGATTTAATGGAAAAAAAGATGAAAACAAAATGGGAAACAGATGAATGACAACAGTTTGTTGTGTCTTTTGTGAATCATGCTGCAGAATCGGTAGTCAGTTTTTAAAGTTCATGTTTTTTTTTCTGTAGACAACATAGCTGCCGAACTTGAGGCCAGTCTGGGCCAGCTGGAGGAGATCACTGGCTACCTGACAGTGCGACGTTCCTACGCCCTCGTGTCCCTTTCGTTTTTCCGTAAACTCCGTGTTATTCGTGGAGAGGAGCAGGAAATCGGGTGAGACTCTTTCTTCTTAGCCGTTCTCATCCTTGCCATGTCCTGTAATTATGAGTTAAAAGCGGAAGGACTGACCTTTTCAAAATGTCTTTTTGTGGTAGCCGTTTCTGGTTAGACTTTCCCAAATCATACACGAGGCTTCGTTGAAACGAAGTGGAGGACGTCTGCAGCACAATGAGCTGCACTTACAGAAGAAATAGCAAAGGACAGACGTGATATAAATTGAAGACTAGCCATGCTTAGATAACCTCCTGCTCATGTTACTCAAAGGAGCTTTTTGTACCCTCAGCCAAATGTCATGTATCATTAAAAGTATGTTCATGCTGTCTTCACTCTTCTTTTCCAGGAATTATTCCTTCTATGCACTGGACAACCAGAACCTGCGGCAGCTCTGGGACTGGTCCAAACACAAGCTGACCATCCAGCAGGGGCGCATGTTTTTTCACTACAACTCCAAACTCTGCATGTCCGAGATCCGCAAGATGGAGGAGGTGACGGGAACCAAAGATCGGCAGGTCAAGAACGACATCGCCTCCAAGACCAATGGAGACCAGGCTTCATGTAAGACCCTCGGCCCTCAAGTCGGCTTTTGCAGGATGTTATTATAGCAACGAAAAACACAGTCGGGTTTGGTACATGCAAACATACTCATAGTTATTGTTATGATGGTCATTTCCTGTCCTGTGTTTGCAGAAGTCTTCCTGCAGACCTTTTACCGACATTGTGTGACTTGTGTAGGAACAACCAACAAATCAAAGCACTCATAACCGCTAAGCATAGTAACGTGGTGATCTAGGCGTTGCTCTGATTGTGTCCTTTCCATCGTAATTCACATGTGTACGAGCTGGTAGACAGGATATTATGAAACCTGGCACCAGCAATGCACCACGACATTGCTAGGCCAAAGGTTTGATTGAGGAAATTCATGATTTCTTGTCAACCTGGGATTTTTATCTGTTTCTTACAAAAAAAGTCAGTTTTACATTTCCCAAGTGTGGTCCATTCTGTACCCACAGATCTTCGGTCTGTGTAACTTGGACTGGTGTTTATATAGTTGGGATCTTGGCGATCAGCTTCTGATTGGCCCTGAGTGTCTTTTTTACCACTCAACTGTAAAAGGCTGATGGAGTGTTGTGTCACCCTGCTGTGAGGACAGGCGTGGACATGCAACTTTGAGAATACAATATAAAAAAATAGACAATGTAGGACTTTCAAATTGATATTATAGGTGGATCTACTAGGAGGTTGATGGGGTAACACGGGTGGCAGCCAGGGTTTTTGAAAACTGTTTGAGTTCAGGTAGATTTTTCAGTCGTCCGTGTTTGACTTCTGCTACAAAGGCTTCAGAAAACATTTGAATGCCAGAGTAGTGCATCTTCGTAAATTGAGCCATAGCGATGCACAAAGCCAAGATCATCTTTCTCTACTGACATGTTAAAAGCGTTTGATTTTTCTTTATCAAAGACCTTGACAAATGTGGTAAACATGTAGGAGTAAAGCTGCAGAGAGCAGCGCTGAGGAGACCTTTGTTGTTGTTGTGTGCTGGAAGACTTGAATTGTTAACCCAGTTTTGTTAGTTCTTTGTAAGCAAGAGACGTGCTTTTGCACATCCTTGGTAAAGCAACCGAAAAACAATTTAGTTTGTTAGCTGAAGAAGAATTAAATTTTAGAAAAGTGAAAAGTACAAATGACTTAACAAGTGGACGACATGAATATGTCCTCACAAATGAACAAACGCAGATATGATTCCTTAGTTTTCTCCAGTCAACAGAGATTTAAAAACCAGTATAATTACTCATTATCTTTAACCTTCGCTGTTTCTGTCTTATGTGCTCTCAGGTGAGAACCACGTGCTCAATTTTACCCAGATTCGAACCATGTGCGATAAGATAATGATCAAGTGGCAACCTTTCTGGCCGAAAGACTTCAGAGACCTGCTGGGCTTCATGGTGCTGTACAAAGAAGCGTAAGTTCACTTTGAGTCATCGGTCAGCTGAGACTCAGAATCTGATCCGGCGCTCTGCCAAACAAATATTGTTCTAAGCTACTCAGTCTGCAGAGGACAGCAGAGCTACAGTAACGTCAGACCTTTTAAAACATCTGAAAAGTATGTTTTAAAGTGACCAGATCAGTTTAAAGAATGTTGTTGTTTGTTTGTACTCATACATCAGATACATGCTCAGCAGCGTTTACTGGCCCCTCAAAAGGTTCCTCCCTTACACAAGGGATGGTTTTTCTAGCAGTCTTTAAAATTTGTACATGTATATATTTGAAAGTAAAACAGTAATATAATATAATTTAATATAATTAAAGGTATTTCGGGGTTCATTTTCTGTAACAGTTTTTTTTAAATTAGAAAACTGATGTATAATAGACATTTTTTAACTTTTTAAAATAGTAAGTTCAAAGTTAGTACTCCAGGGGAGGACTTTAACTGACCCACTACCCACACCTGGATAAGCAGCAGAAAATGGATGGAACATAATTTACATCCCTATAGATCAATAAAATCTTAAGATAACATCCTGGAAGCGCTTTCTTTCCAGAAGCGCTGTGAGCGTCTCTCTAACCTCAGTATCTTTTATGAGCAGATTTTCCTCTGTAGGTTGTCGAAATAAATCGATAAATTATTTTTCCCTACATCAGACCGTTTCAGAACGTAACAGAGTTTGACGGGCAGGACGCTTGCGGCTCCAACAGCTGGGTGATCGCCGACGTTGACCCTCCCCGCCGTGCCACAGACGGAGAAAAAGAGCAGATCGAACCGGGTCATCTAATCTTCCCTCTAAAGCCGTGGACGCAATATGCCATTATGGTGAAAACCCAGCTCTCGGCTTCAGACGAAAACCAGGTCCACGGAGCCAAGAGCGATATCATCTACGTCCGCACCAACGCCACAAGTAAGTGTGATGAGTCGATAACGAGTTCTTCCGTCTTTTGTTTTTGTTTTGTGACCCTACCTTAACTGTATGACAGAAGCAACTTGTCAATCACAAGTTGTATCTTGGTATCAGGTATTGCTAAACACCACAGTGCTACTCAGACATGAATGATGTTGTATCAAGCCTGTTGGGACAGAATCTAAGGACTGTCCCAACAAACCAGGCATAAAAATTGTTCCTTGTGTAATTTAAACATGGAAACCTAAAACTAAAGATGTACCAGCTTCTTCAAAAACAGGTTGTCATTTGTGAAAATCCCACAGTGGAAAAGGTCAATATCTTGTCCTGTACTAGAATTCAGCTATTTTTAGGCTCATCCTGCAGTGTTACTATCATTGACTGGTGTCAGGGTTGTGTGTGCTGCTGTTGCCAAAATGTCCTTGGCACAAGAACAAGGAAGAGGAAGACAGACGGCACGATTTGCTTATGGTGCCACAAACCTGCAGGGCCTTACCATGTGCAAGGTGTCCGTATCACTCAGTTAAGCAGCAATCACCGAGCTCTTCCCCACTGCTTAATTGTACCCTGCCACCCACAGATCTCACTGTGTGATGGCCGTGGTGATGGCCTGTCTAGCTAGCTTCCTTTTAGACAATATACGTTTCCTTCCTCGTGAACCGCATGAAACATGACATCTCTCACTCATGAAATAAGCCTCCAGCAGAGGCGCATCGTTCAGACAGACAGCCATGTCAAGCAGCAGTTGGGGTTTTTTTCCTTTTTTTTTTTTTTTTTTACCCCTTTGGCAG